>CEMS01905197.1:0-11101 GCA_900068915.1 Megacollybia platyphylla | reverse complement strand
CTGTTGTTGCGAGTGTCGATCAGCAGTTTGCGCAATACCCGGCTAGTATGGAGATTCAGGAGTCAAAGAAGGAGGTATGTGCCACGATCTTGCCCTCTCATATTGTTCTACTCATGTTCAGATGGTCACAAATCTTGCTACGATGATGGTTCAGAGACTGTCCCTTTATCGGGAGCGCAACAATAATCAACTCCCGCAGCGTATACTTGTATATCGTGATGGTGTTTCGGAGGTTTGATTCTTGTTTCACCTAAGCAAGTACTCAACGCCCCATAGGGTCAATTTTCTATCGTTATTGCTGACGAACTGCCGCTTATCCGTGAAGCGTGCAGAAAATTCGACTCGCCTCAGTCTAAGTATCGGCCCAAGATAACCATTATCATTTGCGGGAAGAGGCACCACACTCGATTTTATCCGACCGACGCTGCGGGAGCGGATCAGAAAGGGAATCCCAAGGCAGGAACCGTTGTTGATCGTGGTGTTACTGCAGTGTACGATTTTGATTTCTTTCTACAAGGTGAGTATCTTGCGTGGTCCGGGATATTTTGTACTCACGTCGGTTCAGCGCATGGTGGACTGCAAGGCACGACTCGACCATCACATTATTACGTTGTACATGATGAAATCGGCTTCCAGGCTGATGAAGTCCAGAAGTTGACGAATGACCTCAGCTACATGTTTAGCAGGGCGACAAAGGCTGTTAGTCTTGTATCACCTGCATACTATGCTGATCTGTGTTGCGAACGTGGTCGGTGCTTTTTACACAAGCTGCTCAGCGGAGTTACGGCTGTAAATTTGAAAGCCACGGATGCGAGTGAGAAGGTGATGGAGGAGGCGAAGAGTTTGTGGCATGATGGTGTCAGGCAAACACAGCTGAAGGATACCATGTATTATATTTAATGAATGGGTGTATGTTAGGTAATTACTGTACTTCTAGATTCTACTATCCAGGAAGGATTGATTAGTGGCAGGGCGTCCTGGCCAGACGCGTTGTTACCCAGGTCAAGTGACCGCATGACTGAAACTTCCACGTACAAAACCTCGAAAGAAGAATTTGTTTCAGGCCTCACAGGCTCCTCCATCTTGCATGTAAACTTGATCTCATCTATTGCCCTTGTCAGTTCAGATGTGCGCAACTAGACTCCTATTTACACACTTGTCAGGCCACCATCGCTCTCAATGCAGCTTTACATACTCGATTCGTGTTCTGGCGCGGTGCATCTCTCATAGCAGCATGGATTGTTCTTGTATTACCTTTCCTATTTTCCATAACTGTGTTTGCCGACTCCCCGGGGCTATTCACTGCATTGCTTCTCACTTTCGTCGGATTATTGGTGTTGAAACCTCCCCTCGAGAATGGCATAGCCCTACCTGGTTCTAATTTTCAAAATTCTCCAGTAGGAAAAACCCCAATTAAATCGTCCACACGTCCCTTGGCGTCGTTGACAACCTATAGAGCTCATATGCTGCTTATGACGATATTGGCTATTCTGGCGGTTGATTTCCCAGTCTTTCCTCGTTCATTGGCAAAGTGTGAGACATATGGTGTCTCTTTGGTGAATTACAAGCAACTACTTGGCGACCGACCGACTGACCGTTGGGTTAGATGGACATTGGCGTCGGATCGTTTGTATTTTCGCAAGGCATCGTATCTGCTATTCCGGTGCTCAAGGACCCGAGATATCTTTTTGCACCGGTACTTCGGAAGCTTGCAAAGATTGGGTTCAAGATAATTCCGATTATTGCGCTAGGGTTGGTTCGTGTTTTGCTTGTCAAGGGAACTGATTATCCGGTACGTGTGGGGTTGATTTGAAGTAGACGATTCTACATTCTACCAGGAACATGAATCTGAATACGGAAGACACTGGAATTTCTTTATTACTCTAGCGATAGTACCAATCATGGAAGTTGCGCTGCACCGTACATTTGTCTACGTGCCTGTTGCGAGCGTTGGTGTTGGTGTTGCTATAGGTACGTACACTTCATCTGTATCTCATTGTAATATTCAAGTTGAGCTGTTAGTTCACCAAATCCTGCTGTCCCACTTTGGTCTGCGAGACTATGTTCTAAACACCGGACGGAACGATCTGATTAGCGCAAACAAAGAGGGTGTAGTTTCTCTCACAGGCTACCTGGCCATCCACCTCCTCGGATTATCATTAGGGACAATGATTCTCCCACCTTCCCCTTCATACTTGCGGCATTCCCTGCGTCGAGTTTTGGGCACCGAGAAAGATAAAGAGAAGGCCAAGGACCTCTCTTTATCTAGTCCAAGACAGACGGGTAAAATCCTAACGGAAATCTGTGGGTATTCAATCTTATGGTGGACTGGGACGTATGTGGTCAAGTATTTCCAAGAGGGTGTATCGAGACGGATGGTGAATCTGTCGTACATCCTCTGGGTCGTGGCGTACAACACTTCGTTTATTGTTGGGTATATGTTTATTGATATGGTGTTCTTCTCGAGTGGACCCGAGGGTGAAGAGCCGGTGGGGATCCCCTTGTTGGAGGCGATTAATAAGAATGGGTTGGCGGTGTTTTTGCTCGTAGGTCGACTCTCTACACGGAATTGTTCTTCAACTTTTTACAGGCAAATGTGGTCACCGGGGTGATAAACCTCACGATACCCACAATGTATACACCTGATTTCTGGGCTATGGTTGTGCTGTCTTGTTACGCGTATGGCGTTTGTCTTTTCGCGTGGTTTGTTCGACGGAGACGGATTCTGCCTTTTTAGATGAAATAATGGATGTATTCTATAGTGCAATCTAGTATCAAATTAGACCATCAAGAAAATTTTTGCTGATAGTCTTCTGAGGTGGGATCGGTGGCAAGGGCTTGCGCGCTGGTATGCCGTAGTCTGCGAGGATGGAGTCAAAGTCGACTGCTGAGGGAGCTTTTGGGGTTGAGATAGAAGCACTGAGAAAAAGACACTTACGTGGTGGATTGCGCGCCTTGAGGGACTGCTTGAGCATGTTGGATACAATGAGACGGCGGACACCTGGACCGTCGAGGGACTGCAACGTGGTCAGGGCGAATTATGGGCAACGGTGGTCATACCTTGGTCTCGTCCTTCTTTGGAGGTGCAGCGCTTGGTTGTGGTGGTGGTTTGTATGTGCCCAAAGGACTTGATGCCAGTCCTAAAAATGCGAGCACATCGCCCTTTGTGAGCATGCCACGAATACCAGTTCCCTTGATTTTTTCTGGATTAGAGACGTCGTGTTCTGCTAACAGACGATGAACAGAGGGAAAGAGAGGCCGTGAATGCGACGGTATATGCAATTTCGGTGGGCTCGGCGTAGGTGTGGCCTTCTGGGGTTCAGATGTTTCTTGCTTCGGAAGGGTCCGCTCTTCTTTCGGAGGTTCCAGATTGGATATATCGTCGCCCTGCTCTGCCAAGAGTGCGATGACTTTACCGACGTTTATATCTTTTGTGCCCTCTGGTACCTGCAATGTATTAGCAGGAGTTTCTGTGTTCTTATAGCCCGTACGAGTATTTTACCGACGACGCCATCGTCCTGGGCCTCTACGTCGAGTGACGCCTTGTCTGTTTCCTGTCAATTTGATGTCCATATGGTTTAGAAGACTCAGACCACAGAACTTACGATCTCCAATAAAACGTCGCCTGTGGTGAACGTCTCGCCTTCCTTCTTCTTCCATGCTATGATATTGCCCTGTGTCATTGTCGGTGACATTGCGGGCATCTCGAGGTTCGTTATGGCATGTCTAACAAATGAATAGTGGATTCCTATTCGCTGTGAGTTCAGCATGGTAATGTGAATGCTTGATACCTCTCGACGCGTAGACTCTCAATGCGGTGATCATCATGGAAGAAAACCACGAGGCACGTGGTCTCTAATGCACTTGTAATGCTTCAGCTTGGCCGTTGGCTGCTACAGCTGAGTCGAACATTTGGCCAGCGGTTTTTTCTGAAATTTGGCCTGTAAGCTCTTCATTAAAGTCCTGATATGTTCTTATCTCGCCTAGACACTGTGCAACCCACCAAATACGTGTAATTCTGATTTCGTGTGTTGTGATCACCTCGTTGTTCTATCCCGCCCTTTCTCTGTATTCCACCCATTCAAATGCTCTCATTTACCCAGACGCAATACAGCACGACCTTCAAGACATTTGGTCCGTCCACAATTCTCTGCGTGTCCGCGAAGATGCCGTTTCCAGAGCTCGTTGTGGGGTTGGCCGAGTCGTCAGGCTGGAACGAATCTTAGTTCAGAGTGTTGCTGAACCAGCCCTCAATCACCAAATCTTACTTTCTGCCCTCAGCCTGCAGAACCACCTTGATAAGCTGCTTTCTTCTCGCAGTCTGTCGTGCCTTAAGGCTGATAATGATCGTTGTCTCGTCATCTCTCCTCTTGCATTCTGGAATCACGACAAGGAAGAACTTCTCGCAGATACAAACATCCTCGACACCCTCAGTCCTTCCAAAAACGTCTCTGTAGCCGGCATCCCCGTAACTCCACAGATGGTTCTCGCGGGACGCGGCTCGGACAGCGCAGCCCACTTTGATTTCGCAAACTACATTGCCCTAACATATTTCTTCTCCGAATCAGACTGTTTTGACAGTCCAGAACGTCCCTCTTGGCGACAAGTCGTACAAGACGCTGCACAAAGCGCGCAGGTAGATTTCTTTCAAGAACCTATCTTAATCGCGTTAGAGGTAAGTCGCATGCTGTTTCGATCACCTGTTGACCCTCTTCAAGTATGAACCCCGCCTGTTAAAGCGGAAGGGTTGGTCGGCTATCTCAGCCTTCCTCTGTCTTGCTTACACTAGTTTCTTTGCCTATGTCTCTTGGTCGATGCGTCAGATGAATGCCGTGCATTCACGCGTCGGTTTGACTTTTACTGCTCTCGTTGAAATTGCTGTCAGTACTATAACCAGTCTCAGCGTGTGCGCTTTGGTAGGCTTCAAAGTCACCATGGTACCCTGGTAAGTCAGTCTATCTCTACACTGCAATCATTGATGCGTCCAAGGGAACTGCTACCTCTCATCATTATTTTTGTCGGTGCAGAAAACATGTTCAACTTGGTTGATGCCGTAACAAAGACATCCATCACCCTCTCTGTCAAACAGCGTATTGCTGAAGGTCTCAGCCGTGCAGGTACCTCTAACACTCTCAAAGTCATTTCATACAACGCCATTCTGGGTGTCATTGCTGTCATTGCCCATGGTGCTATTCGTCAATTCTGCGCTTTTGCAGTCGTCGTATTAGTCGCGCACTGGTTCCTTGCACACACATTCTTCATTGCTGTGCTCTCCATCGATATTCAGCGTCTAGAGGTATGTTTCGCTCGAACATCTATCTAAACCTAAATTCCAATAGCTCGAAGAGCTCTTACGCCAAGATTCGAGTCTCGTTCCCGCCCCAGCCCAGAAATCCGATGTCACTCCAGGAAAATCCTCGACCAAATGGCAAACCCTGATACTTGCCACCCGGAGATTGCTCAAAGGCCGCGCAACCAAGAACCTCAGCTTACTTCTCGTAAGCTATTCCGAACCCGATTAGCTCTGGACTGATCCTCTTCTCAGCTTCTCGCAATCACAGCAACACTCTATTACGCAACTCTTCCCTCTCACAAAGTCGACGACCCGGCCCCACTCCACGGTGCCCTCTCTCGGCATGGACTAACTACGAATGGATCCGTTCCAGATCCCGCATGGCAACTTTGGAAAACACTCAATCCCAATTCTGCAACGAATCTCCATCTGCGTATCGAGGCGCCAACGATCTTGACACTAGGAATAAATGATGACGCACAGCAACAAAAATCTCATCGACTGCGATTTTCAATGCGGACGTTGCGATTTGTTTTTTGGTTGATCAAGATCATGGTTTTGCCTATCGCTATTACAACCGCTACGCTTTGGGGATTGCTGCTTTACCTGCTCAAAGATACCGAATTACTCGAGGCGCAGAGGAATAAAGCTGAGCCAGATCAAGCTGTTCTTCAGACAGAAGACGCGGATGCGTTGGAGAAGAACATTTCTTTCTCCACTTTTCCCAGGGTTTTGGACAGTGATATAGAGCTTATCGCTACGAGTAAAGATGGCAAGTTGGTTATTGCTATTGGATTGCAGAACGATATTGCCATCTGGCATGTTCACGATTTGGGCACTGCTACGGTGATGATGATTGACGCCGCGGATATTTTGTTACGTTTTGCGAGCTCCTCGTCTGCATCGTCCACTCTAACCTGCGTGGCTGTCGATGACGAGGGAAGGTACTGTGCCGTTGGTACCGGAGCGGGGGTGGTGGCTGTTTGGGAGATTCTCGAGAGCGGTATAAGACCACTCCCACATTTCAAATTGGATCATTTGTCTGCTGGAGTCATTGATATCCAGTTTTCGTCTACACCTGTGATGACGAAAAAGACGTCTCCTCGCTCGCCTCCTTCGTCTGAGCCTACGACACCAACGGTGATCCCAGTGCTTTTTGCAGTGTATGAAAATGGATTGGCGGCAAAGTGGTCTTTGGAAAATAATTTCTCATCACCTGTGTTTATCACATCTTCTCGACAATCCCCTACCCTCAAATCGGCTATCGTTCGTGTTTGGTCCGATGATCGTTTGCTAATAGCGTTCTCCTTGGAGGATGGGACATTGGAACTTGTTGATGTTGACCGTATGTCCGAGTTGCTCGTCCACGCTGGCAATCCTGCAGACACAGTTTCCAAAGTCCATGCTTGTCATACAGTCATGGATGGCGATACTAGAATTGTCATCGCTGCTGCAACCGAAGCAGGAGCTATATCCGTATGGGATGGCCAAACCGGGGAGTTCATCCTCGTGCTCGACGAAGCGTACGGAAAGGTCAACCAACTCTACGTATCTCCGGTCCAATGTGAAACATGTCATTATTGTGGACATCTCCCCTTGGACAGTTTCGCGTTGACATTTTCTGTGGATCACGTCGTTCGATTTTTCAAAGCGTATCTCAACGACGAGGCCAGACGTTGTTCATGTAACACCACGCAACCTCGAAAAGTTCCTTCGTGGGATACTCTTCGTCGTTCAAGAAGCAACAGCATTGTTTCTTCTGTCGGGACGCCTTCAGCAAGGAGTCGTGCACCCTCTGAAGCGTCACCGTTCCCTGTTTCGGGGCATGGCATCCATTCTCGACGGGCATCGGAGAAGGAAACCCGAAACTCCAGCATTGTGTCGCTGTCGCTGCCGAGTGAGGACTGTGATACTGATCATCCGGTTGGTCCACCGGATGCGTGCAGAGTGTCAACGAGTGGCTCCTCGTCAATCTGGCATCGGACCTGGGTGATGAGGACGGCGCAGACTACTTGTGAGAGGGGTTGTTGGAGTGTAGTTGATGGTAAAGTGGTTGGGATCCGGAGGAAATCGCGAACACGGGGAAAGTTGGCGGTACCACCGTCAGCTTCCCAAGGATTATCACTGGCAACCCTGGACCGGTGGGAGTTCTGGATATTCGATCCCAGCGCCGCGTGTCTGCAGAGCTCCCCGTTGTCTGCGTTGAGCACAACTATCCATGAAAAGGAGGAACATGCATCGTCGTCCCCTTCCATACCCCGACTGCCGTTCACTAGAGTGTCCCCCTTGGTTACTTCACCTTCTCGTAGCTTAGCTGGCTTTGGCAATACGTTGGGCATGTTCAACTTCTTGCGTTCTTAATCCACGGATCTCTGTATCGTATTATCTACCAGTGTATGTCTATAGATCGTATAATGTCGTCTACGCTTAGTTCAAAATGTCCTGGTAAACTTGAAGGTCGTCCGTCAGCGCGTCAGCCACCAGCAAGCAACTCCTTCTTTCCATCATGGATCTCTTTCTGGTTCCGAATAATCCAGAAAGAACCGTGCTCGTCTCTCCAAACGGGGTCGCTCAATATCAGATCACAACGTTGAAGAGGAAAGGCTGCGGTCGAGTCTCTAGCATCCGACGGCCTGCCGAGACGGAGCAAGACAGTCTCGTTGCTGACATTGAGTGGAAGTGCTGGGATTCACCGACTATGATTAGAAGTCCACTGTTGGGTGGTCTAGCCAGGAGCACGAGAACGGGTACCGGAATTACGGCCAGCAAGTTTTTGTACAAGCGGACTCAGTTTAGCTCGTGAGTCCTTCTTGTGTTGGAGGTTAAATAAATCATTTGCAGCTCTCGATACTTTCTCGGAGACGATGGTATAGAGTATCGGTGGAAAATCATCAAAGGCGTTGGTTGTGTGGTACGTCCAAGTGGACTCGTATTTTTCATAGCTCAGGAGCGGCAAAGTTGACCAACAGTGAAACCAAGGAGGAGATTGCACGGTTCGGCTGTGCGCTCACAGATGAAGGTCTTTATGCTGGAGAGCGCAAGTCTCGACTTCACATCCAGCCTTGTTCTGTGGACATCGACTTGATTATCATCTCGTTCATGATCGTGGAGAAGAAGAGACGAGATCACGGTGGCGACGGTACGAAAGCCATAGCTCATGACGAAGACCCAGGAGATGGAGGAGGATCTGCAGATGGAGGAGTCGGTGAGAGTTGATTCTAAGTCATGCATTAGGAGTCGGGTTAATATCTAGTACTTGCTTTATCATAATCTATCGCTTCTGGGACATCCGTTTCTTTTGGTCTAAAACCGCCTTTCGCAGTCGTATACTCTCTGGTGTGATCTCTACCATCTCATCATCAGCCATATACGCGATGCTCTCCTCCAAATTCATGACTCTTGGAGATGAAATCACGATTTTTTCGTCAGCACCTGCCGCTCGGATGTTGGTTAGCTGTTTGCGAAGGCATGGGTTGACGTAGAGATCCTGCGCTTTCGAGCATTCACCGATCACCATTCCAGGATACACTGAAGGATGAGAAGGTAGTATCGAGATGTGACAAAAACTCACCATTCGTGCCAGGATGCATGAACATAACACCTCTCGCTTGCAAAGGCGCCATGGCATATGCAGACGACTCGCCTTGAGTCATCGAGATCAAGGAACCGTTCCGCCCTGTATCAACAGCGCCTTTGAAAGGCATGTAGGCCTTGAAAATGTGATTCAGAGATCTAGAAAGCAATCAGACAGACACAACATTTTAGAGGAACCTTGATTACCCTTCACCATGAACGTCGTTCTTGAACTCTCCAGCCATGTAACCTATCAATCCTCGAGCAGGAACGTCCATCTCAATTTTCACCCATCCCGGTTCTGCATTCTCGTAGGTGAGCATTTCACCCTTACGCATGTTCAGTTTTTGAATCACAGTACCAGCATATTGTTCCTTGACGACGATAGTGCACTCTTCGATCGGTTCTAGCATCTTCCCGGGTGTATCAGGATCGGGCTTCATAACAGCCTTTGGGGGCCCTATGAGGAGTTCAAAACCTTCACGACGAAGGGTCTCGAACAGAATTCCGAGATGAAGGACACCTCGACCGCGGAGTTCTAGCGATTCTGAGGTTGGCCCTGGCAGCACTTTGAGAGCGACGTTGGTCTCGGCTTCTTTGTAGATGCGTTCCCGAATCAATTGGGAGGTTAGCTTCTTGCCTTCTTTCCCTGCAAAGGGCGAGTCATTGGGATAAACGATGATGGAGATAGTCGGTGGGTCGATGGGCGTTGTCTGCATGTAGTGTTTTAGCGGTAGATTGAATCAAATAAAAGAGCCTACCTCCAGTGGCTTTGGTCCAGTGTCCCAACCGTCTGGAGATACCAAGGAGATATTGACACCTCCCTCTTTGATACCTGCGATGCTGACAATCTCTCCTGCTGCAGCAGTTTCGCATTCATTCCGGTCCAGACCGATTCGGCTGAATATCTTCTTGACCTTTCCTTCTCCAACCTTCTTGCCATCCGCATCTAGCGCCCAAAGCGTATCGCCAATTTTAAGGGTACCAGTTGAAATTCGTCCAAGGTAAAGGTTCCCAACGTACGGATCGTTTTCTATCTGCACTATGAGCATCGAAAAGGGGGCGGTTCTATCCAGATGGGCTGGCGGAGGGACGTGGTTTAGTATGGAATCGAATAGCGGAGTCATCATTGTTCTTGCTATGGGAGATGGCTCAGCTACCTCTTCTTCTGCCGCTGGGGCCGGCTCGGGTGCCTCAAACTGCGCCCAGCCATGTTTTGCAGATGCATAGAGAAGTGGATAGTCTATTTGATCATCGGATGCACCGAGAGTAGCGAAGAGGTCAAAGACATCGTTCTCTACCTTCGCAGGTCGAGCAGTAGGGCGGTCTGCTTTATTCAACACGACGAGAGGCCTGGATATACACATCAGTTTGACAAAATGAGTTGGATGTTTTACCCAACTTTAAACCACGACTCAAGGCCTTCTTGAGCACGAAACGCGTCTGAGTCATTGGTCCTTCCGACGCACATACGACGAGAACGACACCATCGACCATGCTCATCACTCGTTCGACTTCACCGCCAAAGTCAGCGTGACCCTGATATCAAATTGAACATTCTGAAGGAAAATTGGGAGAGACAAGTACCGGAGTATCGACAATGTTTATTAGATTGCCTTTGTACATGATGCTAGTGCATTTTGAGAGAATGGTGATGCCTCGTTCTTTCTCGAGGTCATTGGAATCCATGACACGCGTTATAAAGCCGCCATCTGTTACGCTGTCCGCCGTAGTACTAGCAGACGAAGTCGGTGTTAAGAGAAGTTCCTGTTCTGCAGTCAGACGCTTTAATGTGCCAGACTGCCGAAGCAATTGGTCCACAAGCGTAGTTTTGCCGTGGTCAACTGCAAACAATGAACTAATCAATTGGTAGCGAGATGGATAGATAGTTACCATGCGCAATGATAGCTATGTTCCGAATGTTGTCTGTGGGCACTGCCGTAGCATACGACCGATTACGGGTAGAACGAAAGCACCGTAGCGCATAAAGAATTTGTGGTCTAAAGAGCCGTCCTTGCACAGGGGCAGAAAAGCATTGCAGCATTATTGCATCGGGACGCGGAAATTTTTTGATGGAACAAACTTGTACAAATGCGAGTATTTTTCCCCCAAGTTCATCTTTGCTGTCAAAGCAGTCCTTTGACGTGAAGCAAAATGATCAAGATAAATTATAGGTATTGTACAGGAAAATAAAGAAGAGAAAGACTGTACTACAAAGTACAAAGCAACTGTATC
>CEMS01905192.1:195-13921 GCA_900068915.1 Megacollybia platyphylla | reverse complement strand
GAGGTATGTTTATTTCATTATCTGTCTGCATCTTATTATCATCAAGGACTGCGAATTGTTAGGCATGGTTCCTTCCGTTGGGCGGCCAGAGGAATTCATATGGCAGTACATCTCTGTCCCCCCTGTTTGTATCCGACCATCCGTAGCTCAAGACGGCGCCTCCACTGAGGACGACCTTACAGTCAAATTGACAGAAATAGTATTTACCAATGCATTGATTAAGCAGGGGTTGGCAAAGGGAGCGCTGACTGCTCAGTTCATGGTATTTCCCGCATTGGCCATTTCTATTTGTCCTAACATTTGCCAGGAACAATGGGAATTTCTGCAGCTCTGCGTAGCCGTGTATATCAATTCTGAAATGCCTGGTGTGCCTTTGGGTACAAAGCCTATCCGGGGTTTTGTTCAGCGCCTGAAGGGTAAACAAGGCCGCTTTCGTGGTAACCTTTCGGGAAAACGAGTTGATTTCTCTGGGCGGACTGTTATTTCGCCTGATCCAAACCTCCGAATCGATGAAGTAGCTGTCCCGGAGCGTGTTGCTAAGATTTTGACGTATCCCGAACGTGTCACTCAGCATAACATCGAAGGGCTTAGGCGTGCTGTACTGAACGGTACAGATGTACATCCTGGAGCGAATTTTGTGTCGAGGGGCGACAATAAAAAGTTTCTCAAGTTTGGAGACAGGAAAGCCATCGCTGAAAGTTTGGCCATTGGGGACATTGTGGAGAGGCATATCATCGACGGTGACATCGTTTTGTTCAATCGTCAGCCTAGTTTGCACAAGGTATCTTCTTGGCTTGAGCTTTTTGTGTTCGCTAACCAAGGTATAGTTGTCTATCATGTGTCATAGAGTCAGTCTGCAACATCTCATCCGTCATATTGATACTCAATGTCACAAAAGGTCAAAGTGAGACCGTGGAGGACGTTCCGCTTGAACGAGTGTGTCTGTGGTCCATACAACGCTGATTTTGACGGAGATGAAATGAATCTTCGTAAGTGAAGTCCTTCCGTTCTCCGTCCCTAATTCAACTGTCAATAGATGTACCCCAGACGGAAGAAGCCCGAACTGAAGCTCTCGAACTCATGAGTGTCAAACATAACCTTGTGACGCCTCGAAACGGTGACCCCGTCATCGCTGCCATCCAAGACTTCATCACAGCCTCCTTCCTACTCTCCCGAAAAGACCAATTCTTCGATCGTAGACAATTTACTCAGATATGCTGCTACCTCGCCGATGCCAACATGCAGATCGACATACCTCCACCTACCATAATCAAACCTGTTCGCTTGTGGACAGGAAAACAGATCTTCAACGTCTTGATGCGCCCCAACAGGCAATCGAAAGTTTTGGTCAACGTCGAGTGCAAATGTAACAAGTGGGAGGAAGCCAAAGCTGCCAATTTTCCGCCGCGGCTAAAGCTTGTACCTGATCTTTCGCCTAATGACGGATGGCTGGTAATCGTGAACAGCGAAATCATGTGTGGCGTCATGGATAAAGCGACAGTAGGCAGTGGAAAGAAGAAATCGATATTTGGTGTCATTCTGAGGGATTATGGACCGGCTGAAGCAGCGGCTACAATGAATCGTTTGGCGAAATTAGCTGCACGGTGGTTAGGTGCGACCTTACACTTTTTGAAATGATCGCTGAAAGGATTGTCAGCCAATTTCGGGTTTTCTTTGGGCATTAACGATGTCATCCCTGGTCGTGAGCTAACTGCACAAAAGGACAGCCTGATCGAAAAGGCCTACTCGGTTTGTCTGGACAACATCGCTGAAGCCAAAAAAGGTCTCTTAAAGAACAAACCTGGGTGCAATCAAGAACAGACACTAGAATCGGTCATTTCACGCACCCTGTCTGATGTTCGAGAGGCTGTTGGTAAAATTTGTATGAAGGAACTCAGTCGTCATAATGCACCCTTGATCATGGCTACTTGTGGTTCTAAAGGTCGATTTCTGTTTCGCAGACTGGTCCACAAACTGACGCCCGTAGGTTCCGTAATTAATGTCTGTCAGATGGTTGCTTGCGTCGGACAACAAATTATTGCAGGGCATCGTGTCCCCGATGGCTTCCAGGATCGCTCTTTGCCCCATTTCCCAAAGAAATCCAAAGAGCCTCCATCCAAAGGCTTCGTCCGTAACAGTTTCTACACTGGTCTAGTGGCGACCGAATTCCTCTTCCATGCGATTTCAGGACGTGAGGGTTTGGTTGACACTGCTGTTAAGACTGCCGAAACAGGATACATGCAACGACGATTGATGAAAGCGTTGGAAGATTTAACGACCCAGTATGATCTTTCGGTGCGGAACTCTACGGGGGGCATGGTCCAATTTCAGTATGGCGGTGATGGACTTGATCCCGCACACCTGGAAAGTGATGGAGCTCCCATCGACTTTGAGCGAGCTTGGGTGCATTCGGCGGTGTGTAGTCTCATTTCTTCCTTATTCCACCTGATTACTGAGCGCTAGGCCATTGGAGGCCGTGGAGGCCGTGGTCTGGTCCCGTTCGAAATAACGGAGATCGTGAACAAGCAGCTTTCGTCCAAAAGATTCAGATCAGAATGCACACCGGCGTATCTTGCAAGCATCCGTGACTTTATTCAAACTCGTGTCGTTCGATGGCAGGCAGAGATACGAAGTAGCCGGGGAATGTTCGATGCGTTGGAACGGGACGAGGAGTGGGACGAGTATACAGACCTATCAATGGGTGCATCTGGTTCGTACTTTATCCCATGTTTTGCCATTGGCTGACCACCGGAAGCTGCTGAGAAGAGGCTCGTTGACAACAAGTCAAAGGTCACAAAAGCCCAACTTGAGACCTTCATGAATCTGTGCTGGATGAAGTACGTAAAGGCACGTATTGAGCCTGGTTCAACTGTCGGTGCAGTCGGTGCGCAGTCAATCGGTGAACCAGGAACGCAAATGACGCTCAAGACATTCCACTTTGCTGGAGTTGCATCTATGAACGTCACTCTCGGAGTTCCCCGTATCAAGGAGATCATCAATGCGTCAAAAGCCATTAGCACTCCGATCATTAGCTGCAAGCTTGTAGCTAATGACAGCGAGGCGTCTGCACGTATTGTGAAGGGCAGGATGGAAAAGACCCTACTTGGTGATGTAAGTGAGCCCTAATTTCATGAGCTTACCTCAGTTCCTCTAAGATTGCGAGTGTCCTGGAGGAAGCTTGGGCACCCGATTATACCTACGTGGGGATAATCGTGGATATGGACTGTATCCAGAAGCTCCAGGTGCGTAGATGGGGCGAATAGAATTTTACGGGCTGACACACCTCTAGCTGGAACTCACTCTGGATGATGTCAAGTGGGCTATTGTTAATGCCAAGAAGCTCAAAGTTAAGCAAGAGGTATGGTGCTATCTTTTTATGCTTGTACCAACTCTTTCTAGTCCATCATAGTGGTGCCGCGTCGCCATCGATTACGGGTATACGTCGATGGAGAGGACAAATTCTATCGATTAAGAGAGCTCAAACGTGGACTGCCTGACGTCGTTGTTAAGGTGAGCGAAATCCAATTTATGATGTAACCTTCTGAAGCTTCGTGTGTAGGGAATTCCGAGCGTTCATCGTGCAGTTATCAACATCAAGGATGAAAATGACTGGAGAGGCAAAAAGGGCGATAAAGAACTCCTTGTAGAGGGGTACGGGCTGCAAAAGTGTATGATCACCGAAGGTAGGGAGGCAGCATTCCGTTCTGGTATATTTTCTCAGACAGCTCAGGCATCGTTGGTTCGCATACCTCGTCGAATCATGTCATCGAGGTGGCTCAAGTGCTTGGCATCGAGGCTGCTCGACAGACCATCATTAATGAGATCCAATACACAATGAAGCAACACGACATGATCATCGATCCTCGACATGTCATGTTACTTGGGGATGTAATGACCTACAAGGTACTTTTCCTTTGTTCTCGCCTGCTTGGTCTCATTCATTTGCAGGGAGAGGTGCTGGGCATTACGCGATTTGGTGTGGCAAAGATGAAAGACAGTGTGCTTATGCTGGCATCTTTCGAAAAAACGACGGACCATCTATTCGATGCGTCGGCCTTTGGTAAAAACGATAGTATTCTTGGGGTTTCAGAAAGTATTATTATGGGTAATCCAGCTGCAAACTGCGGGACGAGTCTGTGAGTGTGGCGCTTAACGATGCTTTCTAATATGACTGTGACAGGCCGGCACTTGTATGTTCACCTCCACATATCAGCAAACCTAGAAAACTGCTGTTTGAAGCTGCGTTATAAGATGTATCGATGATCTGTATGTATTTACCCGTCGGTCTGTACTTTTGTTTAGAGTAGGATGATAGCACACTTGATACATCAACAACTAGGGTAAACGTACAACACCAAGAAATTTGGTCTAGAAACCCCTTGCACGCCCTCTGGCACGTCCCCTACTGCGGCCTCTGTCTCCGGGTACGCCTCTGCTGCCTCTTCCACGACCCCGGGCATCATCTTTCTTCTTATTTTTTGGTTTGGGCGCGTCGTCGACCAAGAGAGTGTCGAGCGGTAATGCATCTGGTAGAAGATAATAACGGATATTGTTGCCACGAATTGAAAGGGAGTCGAGAGATACTGGATCTCGGTTTCGCAGCGTCATTTTGACGGTTTTCAAGTGAGTATTCATTTGCATGTCCACGCCTGAAGGATTGTGAGCTGGGATGGTGCAAATTTGAGATTTGCTCACCTGTGATCGTTCCGTGCACGATTGACCCATTTTTAAGCTCAATCGTTACAGTTTCATTGTTCAGCTTCATCAGAAACCTGTTCACCATTTCAAAGGCGGCCAGTGGTCTAAAAATCAATACGCACCGTACAAGCTTCATGGTTGGAAGGGAATAAACACAGCCAAACACCGCGATCAATGGAGATGGACGTTGACGAGGTTCTAGTCGCAATTCCGGGTCCAATAATCCCCTCAAGCTCTGCGACGATCAAAACGGAGGAGTCGTATGACGTTCATCGTGAAGCTCATACTCCGCTCATCATCGACAACGGCTCGACAACTCTGCGCTGGGGATTTTCGTCTTTCGCTGCGCCTAACTACGGGCCTAATGTAATAACAAAGTACAAGGAAAGAAGAAGTAACAAGCCTTTACTGCTCTTTGGCGATGCACTCGACGTTGAGAGCGGTGCACGGACTCAGAGCAAAACTCCATGGGAAGGCGATGTCCTTCTTAATTTCGATGCTTTGGTGAGTACCAAGAGATCACTTGTGCTGAAAGAAAGTCAACTCGGTCTTGAGGCGTAGGAAAACGCATTGGACTTTGCGTTTGTGCAGCTTGGGATCGATAATCCGACAATCGACCATCCCGTTATGATGACCGAACGGCTTTGCTCTCCGTTGCACTCGAGAGCATGTAGGTTTATTCTCTCTTGAGACACAGACTCGGTGCTTATATTGCTCAGTGACTTCCGAACTCATGTTTGAGCAATATTCGGTTCCATCGTTGACCTACACTGTCGACGGCATAATGTCGTTCTATCACAACAACCCTCGCACTGAGCCTTTTATATCCGACGGACTGGTCTTGTCGTTCAACACGGCATCTACTTCAGTTATACCTATTCTCAATGGTAAAGGCATCCTCAGTCATGCGAAACGGTTCGTTTACTGAAGATTGCATACCACCTATTCACTTGTCTTAGCATTCCTTGGGGTCCTTTGCAGGCATCCGATTATCTCCTCAAACTCATCCAATTAAAGTATCCCAACTTTCCTACTAGAGTAACCCCATTCCAGTCAAATGTACGTATTTACTTCGCTCGTCTTCTGCTCGCTTTCAAACCTGGCTGCAGTGGATGCTTCAAAATCTGTGCGATTTTGCAGTCGACTACCCTGGCTTGTTACAATCTTTTCGTGATCCTCTTAACCTTCGCCTGAGTGAAAGAATTATCCAGTTTCCATTCGCACTCCCTGTAGCTGAAGAAAAGACGCAAGAAGAGCTGGATCGGATTGCCGACAGGAAGAAGGAGCAAGGGAAGAAGCTGCAGGAAATGGCTGCCAAGCTGCGAGAGGAAAAGGTATGATTCTCGGCTGTAGTGGATTGTGTAACACTCACTGTTGTTCGCAGCTCGCTCAGAAAGAAAATGATCTGCAAACATTGTTGACCCTTAAAGAAGCCAAGGCATCGGACACGAAGAGGGAATGGATGGTATGAGCCATCCGGCATGTAGCACAGCACATTTCTTACTTCACGCAGCACAAACTGCAATCTGAAGGGTTCAATGATGAATCCGAGCTCGATGAGACAATAAAGAAGCTGGACAGTGACGTGAAGAAGGCGCGAAAGAAGGAAGCAGCGGCCGAGGGAGATGATCCTGTAGGTCTCCTCAGATTATTGCGATTCGATGGTTCCTGATCAAATGACGAGGATGAGCCTCCTTCTTTCCCTTTAGTAGACGTTCCTGATGCTGATGTGGGTACTTTCTGTTGAATCGTCTTTTTTTGTTAAATGTTTTTTTATAGCTCGACGAAGAGGGATTGAAAGAGAAGAAGAAGCAAAAGCTTATTAAAGCTGGATTCGAGGCTCGTGCACGGGCTCGGAAAGAAAAAGAACGTGAAAAAGAAGAGAGATATAAAGAAGAGCGACAAGAAGAAGAGGAGAGAGATTTGGATCTGGATGGATGGGCACGGAAGAGAAGATTGGAGCATGAAGTATATTTCTTCTCAGTTGTGAGCTTGCGGCTGACTATGGTAGGCGCTTATGACTAGGATCAGGGAACGAGCTCGCAGGAAGGCGGCTTTGAGCGACCGAAAGAGTTCTGCAGCGCAGGCTCGAATGAAGAGTATTGCAAGCTTGGCATCCGATGAACGAATCTCGAAAAAGAAGAAAAAGGTAGACAAAGGTTGCTTTTTAACTTGGTTCTGTGGTCAGGTTCTTACTAGCTTGCGCAGAGGATACGTTTGGAGCCAATGATGCAGACTGGGCCATCTATCGGAAAATTGCAAGTGTTTGAAGCTGATTCCTGTGCTGGGCTCATGTGCGATAGAACACTGCTGTTGCCTCTTCAGATGAAGATGAGGATCTTGAACAACTTCGGATTGTGGAACAGAAACTGTTGGCGCATGATCCGACGTTTACAGCAAAGCATACTCATGCGCATATATCTGCGCAGCGGTCTGCGCTTCTGACTGCTTTCAAGCCGAGATATGAGGAAGGAGATGTACAAGGCAAGAGATGATGGTTGATCCACATTTGGATATTAATCTTTACTCTAGGGGACACACGAATCCATCTAGCTATCGAGCGATGGCGAGCATGCGAGACATGGTTCTCACCGACCATGGCTGGGATAGACAGTGCTGGGTTGGGTGAAGTGATCCAAAACATACTATCGAGGTTTAATGAGGGGGATAAGGGTAAACTGGTCAAGAACGTATTCTTGACTGGCTCAGCGAGCCGGTTCGATGGATTGATACCGCGACTGCACGCGACACTGCGACCGATCTTGCCACCTGAGATGGCTATTGATATCAGGAGAGCTAGAGATCCGGCGTTGGATGCGTGGAAAGGAATGGCCGGGTTTGCTCAGACGGAAGAATTCCGGACTACGGGAATGACGAGGGAAGAGTATGAGGAATATGGCGGGGAGAGAGTGAAGCGATGGTGGGGAGGGAATTGGAATAATGGGTATGAAGCCTGAGATCTGAGAGTTGATTTGTGTGTGTACATATGACAAGTGTCACTGCCAGCAGAGTGTGTTGTTGGTGGCGCTCAATGTTGTTCCGAGCCTGACGGAAACTGGCCAGCGGCATGGGAAAGCGGATGAGTTGTGGCGATCCCGAGGATCATACAAAGGTATGTAATAGATAGGCTGAAACTCAAATGCATACGACGAGTGATAGGCGGTCAGAGTTCAGGGGAGACGGCCAGGGAGAGGTCAGGGTCGGTTGGCGGTCAGGCCGGTCAGGGCTACAAAAGTTGCATGTGGAAGACGGGTAAAAATGTAAGCCAATCGCTGGCAGTGCCTTGCAACAGAAGAAGTTGTCGTTGACGACCGAGATTAATGCGAAGTGTCGGAGCTCATGATCAAGTAATGATGAATTGATTATACTCTATATGCATATGGACACACAACAAGAGACCCAGAGAGAGAGAGAGAAACGAGGAAAGGGTAACGCAAAACAACAGGTATATGACAACGCAAGCAAGCAAGCAAGAATTAGAGATGGTTGGTTAATGATACAGTGGTGAAATATACAGCAATAAGGATAAGGATAAGGTAGATCAAAATGTTGAGAGTTGCACGCTGCGGGACAAGATGACTGGATCTGGATCGCGAGGGAATCGGTATTGGAATTCTGAACTAGGTTGAGTCGGTAATCAAGGGAAAAAAGGTTAATGACTGACCTCCGTCGCGGATGATAGGATTCTCTTTGCGCAGCCTTTCTAGTTCGGCTTCCTTCTCTAATTGATGTTCGTAGGGGGCTTTGCCACCAGGAACTGGTACGCGATAGCCGACGAGGACTGTTGTTTGTTTGGGCTCCCAACGGCCTCCGCCTGTTGCTTTGCAGAGAAGAGAAGCTCTACGAAGAGGATAGGCATCTAATTCGCCGTAAGATCGCTCTGGTAGAGTAGAACGTCTGAGACTGGAATTGCTGCGTACTGTGCGCAGTCTGCGCATTGTCGGGTCGCTTGGTGGAGTAGATGGCCCACTGTCTGTGCAAAGAGAAAGACCCTGCATACTAATTGGAGACGACTGGACGAGATCGGGCGTTCTTGGAGTCGATGGACACCCGTGAATCTGGTCCCAACAGTCGTCGCAGACACGCGAGGGCACGATTGGGGATTCTGGAGATTCATAAGCAGTGATCGAGACGTTACGCGGGGGATGCAAGAAGGGAAGATTTCTCGTGTCGAGCAAAGGAAGACTTCGTTCTGAGCATTTGTGACAGAATACGCCACCGCACTTGCGACAATGATGTCTCCGTTCGAAGAGCGAAAAGTGGGCGCGACAGAAAAAGTTGTCGCAGGCGGAAGCAAGCGAGTCTGGCTTCCATAGATGTTTGGGCAACAGAACAGCCAAGTGCTCGTTGGGGCGCTCACTGGGGACGTGAAGAGTTAGTGTTGAAGGAGCGGGCAATTGTGGAGTTGGTTCCTCGACACGGGCAAACGCGGACAGACAAGTCTGTGGTATTTGAGGGTGGTCATCGACGTGATCAACGCTCGGGGCCTGCTCATTTGCAGCGTAGAGAGCAAGAGCAGCAGTGAGTGCGGACATCTTTGATCTTCTCGGACATCTCACAGCATATTTATCAACAACTTCACATCGTGAGAACAGGAACACGTGTATCAACGTAACGCGCCGCGTGTTAGGCTTATGTAATTCTCCACAACACCCATCAACACCGACTGCTCAGCCGAGTCGAGCAATTCACGTCGAGAAACAAAGGCCGACAACCCCGTGACCACTTGCACCGACTCGCATCGGACAATGTGCAGACCGCAGCAGAGATACCACAGTGCATCTTTGCGTGCCAGTCGGGCAACTCGGCTGGCACCAGAGCATCCTGGACGATACAAGCAATTCAACTCGCGTAGCATCTCCAACCCAAGACTTTCTTTCAGTCCAAATGCGGATCTCCACGTCGCATCGTACGTATTCCTAAAAAGGCATAGCGCACCAGGTCGGAGATCCGAGGATTTTTTTTTCGTCGCCACGGTGTCCGCCATGTTGGCCGACAATGAAGAGAAGCTGTTGAGGAGTGGTCGAAGGATGAGGACGACCACCTTGTCGACAACCAGCCCTTCATCCCTGCTCTTCAGCCCAAACCAGGTCGCAAGCACTTGATGTACGATTATGGTTAGGTTCTCGAGTACGTCCACTTGACCCGCGGTCTTCATTTCTTCTTGAGGATCCAGTAATCTTCCAAGAACGCTGCCAACGCATTCAATCACTCGTACCGTCATCGACTCAACAAGCTGCCTCTCGTCCCCGCTCACTTTTGACGAGATGCTGTTCGTCAAGTGGTAATAGTCCCACAATAGACTGCTCATCGTTCCAGACACTGGGATCACATCTTCCAACGTTGTCACAGGTCCCCCGTTCTTTTTTTTCGTCCTTCTTTTCGGAGCTTCACTCCGGGTTTCTGTTCCGTACCAATCAAAACGCCGTCTAAAAAAAATTTTTTTTTTTTAATCACGTACTAATTTGTTCTGCCTCGTATTTCCTCTGCAGGGTCGCCAACTGCTGCTCCAAGTTTAATGCGTATGTTCTCCACGAACCCTCCACATCCGACGACGGGCTTGGTAACGATGACGGAAACCTGGCCCTTAGGTCCAGCACGTAGGCTACGGCGGCGTATTAGCATCTTACTCACCAAGCCAAAAACTCTTACAATGAATAGTCTGTTCTGCTGGCTTGAATTTCAACGCGCAGAGTGCAGTCGCAACACGAAGCTCATCGCACATGACAGCAAGACACAAATGTATTCAGTGTACATAATATATAATTATACTCCTCGCTCCTTCCCTTTGCTTCGTGGTGACACTGGTAACTCAAATCGCGGCGGCACAGGTCGCGATGGATCCAATATCCGTCGCGTCAGAGGCGTTTTGTGCCCTCGATGTGGCGACTCGTTTGGCGATTGATCCAACGTCGCGCTCAGAAACCCAGCACCACCAAAACTCTTGGCTGCTCGACTAGCTCGATTCCACTTTGGCGTACTAAGCGGACCGTTGAACGTGATCCCTCGAGAAGGCGTCGAGGTGGGATCAAAATCATCAATCATCCGATACCCGTCCAGAGCTCCCGGAGTCGTGTACACTCGTACCCCAGCCTGATGTCGAGGTGTTACAGGCGTCTTGGGCATTCGTGCAGAGCCCCAATTCGGCGCCGGTGAGTCCGGTACAGACCCTTCCAAGTCATATACCCGACGCATTCGAGGCGTGTCGTCCGTAGGCACAAACGTCGGCTCTCGAGTTTCCATCTCCTCGAGCTCAGATGCAGACGCCACGCTTTGCGGTACGCAGTCATGACAAAACCATGGATCTTCCTCCCGTCCGAGCTCAGACACGCTTCCAATACCCAGGCATTCTAGATGAAACCACGTTTTGCAATCATCACATTGCACCAATTCTCTTCCATCGTCCGTTCCCCGGCATATGCAAAGCGTCTTTTCACTCGTCCGATTCAGCCTCCGTCGTCGCTGTTGTCGATATGACAGTGCCCGCACGCTCCTCTTGGACAGCAGAGCAGCCCGTGCATCCGCAGGATCGCTCGGAAAATACGCGCTTCGTTTCTTCACGCTTTGTCGTGGATCACCACGCAGCGGTACCATCTTCCCCCGCCCGCGACGCGAAGGTGTAGGTCGATCAGTGTCGTCCTCATACACCATTCCCCACTTGGACGAAGGTATCACCGCCTCCTCTTCACCATGGCCCGCCGGGGCCACAACTTCACCGTCTTCTTCATCGCTATCACGTTCGAAAAACTTTGAAATCCATCTTAATCTCTCGCTCTCTTCGGCTTTCACCATCTCTGTTCTCTCTTCCTTCCGCAAACGCCACGGAAACTCGGCGTCAGGCCAGTTGGGCAGCGACGCGTCGTCGTGTTCTTTTGGTGGCGTGTCAGCCTTTTTCCGGCTCCGGCGAGTGCTGTGAACAACACCACCCCCCCGCTTCTTGGGTGGCGACTCGGGATAGAATGTTTCATGTGGGATATCCAGTAACACCCGTCCTTTGCCTTCCAATTCAACAGGAAACAGTCTGGACGGAATGCACGCTCCTTCGTGGTCCGTGCGGAACGCAGCCAATCGCTTGCGCGTTTTGATTTCCCTCTCGGATGGGGGAGGCAGAGATTCTTCCACAGGCGGCGGCTGTTGCTGTTCTTCAAGCAACGTCATCACCGGTGCACCGGTTTGCCCTAGGACAAGCGGTTGCGGTTGTCTAACCCACTCGGCCGTTCGCTAAAAGTTCTCTCTCAGCATCCACAGGCCAAAACTAGAATGCAACGTACGTAGCGTCCGTAACCCCCAGCCATCAAGCTCTCTTCAAAGCTTTCCTCTGACGTCTCTTGGAACAGCTTCAATCGCCGACCTTTATTCGGCGTCTCTGTGATACCTATCGCACCAAATCGCTCAGTATCGCGTACAACTTCTTCATCCGTGTCAGCAAGAGAGCGCTTCATCCTCTTCAGATAATCCGGTCGCCGATTTTCAAGCTCCTGAATCTGGCTTAGCTTGTCTTGCATCATCGTTTGGCGCAGTCGCTCCATCTCCCCTCCATGAGGCTGAGCAACTGGCTGCGGCGGTGAGGTAGGGGGAGTAGATATGGATGGCGGGGTCATTGGAATAGCAGCAAAAGGATCGTCTTGGGGAATTTTGGCATTGAAAGGTGAAGAGAGCTGAACAGGTTCAGATGGTGATCGCAAAGGAGGGGTTTTCGAAGGTAACAATTCCAGCTTGATGCTAAATCAATTAACCAAAGAAACTGCACAGGTCGGCAAGGCACTCACGCAGTGGACGATGCTATCGGAGTAGAGAGAAGAGGAGAACTGCATATCATAAGACACGGACAATGTATAACACCGACGCACTTGGGTTGAGTAGGCGTCATTTCAAACGCGTTGGGTGTTCTTCTCGAAAAGGGACTATGAATGATTAAAATAATTGGTACTGGACAATCTACGCATACCTAGAGTCCGGTGTCATCATCTGCACGGGACTGCTGGGGGATAAGCTGCAAGTGGGACGAGCGAGCATGGCACGCACAGTTTACTCTGAGAAGGTATAGGTGTCAGAAATGACTGCTTTGAACTGCAACAAAAGTCATCAGGGGATTGTATGCGCCGCGTCTGACGTGCCTTGGCGGAAGTGGAGACTCGGGAACCTGTGTATGAGACGGCACATACTGCGCAAAATTGCCAGGGCTGCTCAGATCAATAACGAGTAAGCATAACAGTTCCCCGCAGACCTTTGTGGGGTAGGAAGATGAGTGTATCGCAACGATATTCCCGATTCGCTGATGGGTGGATAAGCGCCATATGCACAACATTCTGGCTTCGTACCTGGCAGGCAAAGGTGGCCGAGAGGTCGGCGTGGATGGAACAGGTGTTTCAGGGTTCATAGACGCGGAATTCAGGATGTTCAGGGTGTCGCAGTGGTGGATACGAAAGGGGGAAAGTCAACACGAACTGATCACGTTACCAAGTTAATTAAGCCGTGCCAGGCCGTCATTGTTTGAAACTCCGCACCGAAGCCATCCTAAACGGACACTGCGCTGGCAAAGGAGTTTCGTAGACAGTTTTGCCAATCTTTTGCACAAAAGCAAAAATCTGCAGTTTTTGGCAGGCAGAAGTTTTTCACCACTAAAGACTGCAAGTCTTGGGACAACAAAAATTGAATGTACAGTTACCATACAGTCTCTGCTGCAGTTACTACAGTATAATGAAGTAAGGCCAGCTCCAGCCAGCAGGGCCTGCTACATGACCTTTGACTAAGAAACAGACAGTGTCCATGCAATGATTACCGGACAGTCTCCCTCCGTCACCCTGTTTATGCACATATTATTCCTACACTCTGCCAACAGCCTCCAAACAACTTCAGATTGCTCCATATTCAAGACAGTCACTGCAGACCTATTGAAAGCAAATATTCACTGCATACTGAAATGGGAAGAGTCTGTCTGTGTATCTGTTTCGATGCCATGCAACATTGCGAGCAGAAGATCCAATTCAGTGGAATCATAGTCTTGTAACCAGACCCTCTGAGGGGA
>CEMS01905179.1:212-12056 GCA_900068915.1 Megacollybia platyphylla | reverse complement strand
AGGATAGCTGCTGAATCAGTATAGCCACCTCGCGATACACATAACTCCAAGCATTCTGCACTCAAATCTGCCCCTCGTACTACCAGACCTACCACCCCTCCAAGTAAGAAGCGGAAAATTGGAGCAGCAACTAGACGCAAATAATGCCAGTAACGCGGACGTTTTATCATTATCTTATCCCTTGCATTTGTAAATGTACTAAGTGTATGCTAAATATCACACAAGTTTACATCATTTTTCCATTACCCATTCCTCCTGATTTTTTCAGAGCTTTGCTCGTCGCAAACAGAGCACTATCCAGGAGCGATGCAACGGTTAGAACGCCTCCTACAATGGCACATGTTCTAGGCGCGAAGTTCAGCGAAGTGACCAAATTGGTATGTTCACTTACGATGTAATGAAATGGGCAAACGATTGTCTCGTATCCGAGTGCACCACGAGAATAGGCGAAATTTCAAAGTTGAAAAACGCTCCTGGAAGCCCAGTCACTCCGTGTTGAACATGAACACCCTGTGCTGTATCATCCTGTCCACCCTTCTCTAAATCTCGCTCAAACTGAGTGACGCTATATTGGTGAGTGTTGACTACCTTGCCGTCGAGTGTCCGGAACTGCGTCGACACCACTTTGAGGAAGTATTGGAACATGTACGCAGATTTTTTAGTCTGGGGTACCTGGATGAGTAAAAACTTCGGAAGCTAGGATTTTTCTTACATGGAACGTGGCGCCATCCAACGGATTGAGACCGAGACCGAGACGGTCCCTCATATTCCGCCCAGCTTGAGCTTTGTAAATATCATATTCATCATCGCCTACCATTTAATCAGGATAATGCCCGGGTATAAATAAGGACGGTAACGAACCTTCAAAGGCAAGTTTATGGATAGTGTGGGAGAAGTCGTGACGAGCTCCATCGTCTCGCAGGTATGGGACTAGCTCATAGAAACTTCGTCCTCCAGTTTGGAATGATCGACCAGGTGACAGATGAATGTTACCGATGACTTTGTTGACGCGGATTCGCCCTGCAATATTGCAACCTTCATCTGCTTGATCTCGCAATTTGTCTGCCCATCCTTCGTCTTTACACTAGGCAATATCAGTACAGAACTTATCGTCAACGGTATATGCCTACCTGGTTGATGGCATCTGGGTTTGAGAAACTCCACCCTCTGTTCACATACGCTTGTCTGACTTCTTCGCAGGTGTTACAGCATCCGCTGGCTGGCTCCAGACCACCATAACAAGAGCCACAATATCCAGATGCTTTTTGCTCGTTTATCTTGTCCAGGTCGTTTCGCAGATCCGAGCTCACGGCAGCAGGTACCGGTACACCGGTCTTGTCAAGACGAGTCTTCAGAACATTATGCGAGACATCCCTCTGGGTCTCTCCACTGATGTCCATCACGTCCAAGCTGACCACTACTCTGGTTATTAGAAGACACGTAACACTTGGCTAGTCACCAGCTCACGATAGCAGGGAACTCTCGGGAAAGTGACGTTCAAATTCACAGTCAGCTTCTCTCCCCTGCTCTTGTCGACAACTATTGAAGTGTCGATGTTGACCTTACGATAGTCGAGGAATTCCATAGTCGTGAAAGCGAGTATAATAGCAGCAGACAGAATGGTTACTATTCATCATTTAGCAATGCAATTAATGAAATATAATGCTTACAGAAAGCGCCAGTGCGAGTCTTAACCTTTACATCTTCTGTAGTCTATGGAATGCGATGATGTGGCGGCATGTGAGCGTGATGATTAACCAACCTTTCCAAAGGCATCAACGCCTTTGAGTCCAGCAAGCAGTCCTTTCGCCATGATTACCCGCCTGAGCCAGCCAGAAACCGCGAAATAGCAGGTACAATGCAGAGATAGAAGAGAATGAAGAACCAATAAATTCACGTGCACAAGAGGCGACGTGTCAAATTGCAATATACATCAACGGTCGGAATATCCGAGCTTAAACCGCACAGAACCTGGCAGAACCGTTCTATATGGATATCGTGCTAACTAGCAATACGATCTACGCCTTGCTTAACTTTGCCGATCAGGTTCATCACTCCGTCTCGAATCCCATCAGCTTGAACCCCGACTGCATCTCCACTGGTTCGGTAAACACCTGTTCCACCGCCTCCCAGACTGACATTGACGCCACCAGGAAGATTGAGATTCAACGAAGGCGCAGCGGACTCTGGTGGTGGCTCGTATACCGTTGCTGGGAAAGATGCTGCTGCTGATCGGAACATCTCCAGGTATCTTAAATTAATTGATGAAGCATAAGAAGCAAGGGAAAAATTAAATTCAAGCTTACGAAGACGAGTTGTGCACGCAGGTACCACCTAGTAGTAATCGCACGCCTGACGAGGATGGTGTGCCACCATTGGACGGAGCTTGAGGTGGCTGGTTCAGAAGGGACACCACCCGTGCTTCTCCGTAGGTTGTGCCACCTATCATGAAAACGATAACGTCTTGAGGTCTAGACGAAAGTTAGTGACCGAGATTGAAGTCCGAGACCCACCTCTGTAAACCTGCGTTTGGGCTAGGGCTCTCGAGAAATGGGTAACTCGTCTCTTTCAATCGACCTTTAAATAGATTTTCAAGTGTTTGAGACAGATGTGGGTTGTGCTGGGTGTAAACATTCTCTACGCCCTTATGAAAAGTCGTGTCAGTATATGAAGACAGATCCAAAACAAACCTTCAAGCCCTTCAAGGCGGAACGTCCTTTCGCCAGTAAAGACTCAGTCGAAAAAAGATCGTCCTGACGCTGATCAGCCCCTGCAACATTGAGGAAGACATAAATCAACTGGATGAGGTGAGAGAGGAACGTTTCGTAGAACTGAATTGACCCACTCTCGCATCTTCCTTTGATACGCCATTTTGCAGAAGAAGCTCTATTAGTGCAGCAATATTGGCTGTCTGAGATTTCTGATACCGCAATGCATAAAGAATAACAATACGGAGTTTATTCCATGGTGGTACGCCCTTGTCGGTAAGGATGGCCTGTACGCTCTAAAAAAACGGTCAAGAAAAGGTTCTAAATGGTAAAACAGTTGCCCCACCTTGTAGTCTGCCCCGGCGCTGGTAGCTAGACCTTGCTCTACCTCGCCTACGTCGAGTAACTTGTCTCTTCCAACAAGCCGACTCAACTCTCCCACAAGAGCTACGTGTTTGCTGACGTTCCCGCCGAGCTTGCGGAATTCAGGATATTCTTCCACGAAACGTTTCATGTCTGTAATAGAATTTATAGATGAAGGTGACTGAGCAAGGGAGCGTGATTGATACGACTGGACATAATTTTTGAGAGATGTGCCAAGATCTCCAAACGTGGCGAGATAATGGGCTTGAAAGAATGGGTCAGTAGATGTTGTTAGAGTGATTTCCTTGTCTTATGAGTGATCGAGACTGGAATTTGGGTCCAACGTACATGAAGCTCTTGTCGTATGTCCGGGACGAGACTAAGATCCACCCGACCGTTCTGAATGCCAAGTAATTCATGCACCATAGCTTGGTACGTCCATTGCGACAGAAGAGGTGTGACAGGATCGTTTCTTCGATCTAGGATTAACAACAAAGGGGGAACCTGTGTAAGGCGGAAGTCAAAGAGGGAGGACTCTGATTGTATTTGGTGCTTCAGAGTATGTTTGAGTTTGGTATATGGTGAATCAATGAAAAGAACTTGCATGAACTTCTGTGGCCAGTTTTTTTGCCATTGGACTCATTTTCTCGTATCGGATGATAGGCTTCTTCCTGAGACTGAGGAGCACAGACGTTATACCTTGAACAGAGCGCTCCAGAGCTTTTGGGTTCCATGTACTTGGACTTGAACCGTACAGCGGGATGGAAGCCGATGGAGTATGGTTAAGAGAAAAAAGACAAGGTAACAGGGGCGCGTAGTCTGCAAAGTATTCCTGAATACAGTTAATCAATGGGTAATAAATGAATGAACAGTTGAGGTGACACCTGTACTTCTCGAACGACCTCGTATTCGTCTGCTTCTGCAAGGCGCTCGATGACTGTCTTGCTCAAGACATTGCTGAAGTCTAAATAGGTCATAAACACGAGTTTAAGATGTGCCTAAAGATTCACCAACTGACACAGATAATACTCTCCGTATTTGGGCTCTCGCAATTCGGCCTGCAGCGCTTCAAGGCTGTCTTCGCTGCTCTGGAGAAAGCAAACGCATTTCATATGTGGCATTCTGTCCCTGTTCTTATTGTCTACCCGGTCTGTAAGATAAACTTGTTGCGAAAGAAGGGTCGATTGGGTTGCGGAGAGTGAGACTATGGGCGTCTACACCGTCTTCAGTGTTTATTCTGAAGTGACGGAGCTGGCAATACCGTATGAATATCAAGCAACAGGACTTTCATCGAAGAAGGCTCCGAAATGAGTTTGGAAATGTAAGTTTCGACTGCCTTCAGGACGTCCATCGCGGTCAGATGTGAACTTGAAAGTGGTCACGCGTCTCTGCTTCTACTTTTACTTGTACTGACTTGACCTCGAGCCTTTTCTTGCACTGGTGTCTCATGGGCCTGGAACATGTTAGCGTACTTGTACCTCGATCCCAACCTGGCTTCTCGCAAGTGTCTAGGCATTTTAGAGCCGAGGTTCGCTTTTTTCCGGCCAAGAGAATGCATCTCATTGGTATGTTAAAGTCAATCGGTACGTTTTTCTCGTCATATCCAATTCTCGGATATTCCGCGATAATCTGGGCGAATTGTGCAAGTCGGAACGCCTTCCTATTTCACGTGTCGTCCGCAACGCATACATGGGCTCAACTCCTTCATCAGATCTGAATCAATCTGCGCGGTTCGGTACACACAGCCCTAGAGCGCTGTTAATCATTGACTCTCCCTGGAAACTTCCGTTTTGTCTTATCGTTTGTCTGGCCCTCTTATTCATCAGGATCAGTATGGCTTAGTTGGATCTCAACCATTTAAACCTCCGTTTCCATCGCTCTTAGTCCAATGAGCTCTCCTCCAGAGCCAAGTAGTCTGCCGCCTTTCTACGCCGCCGAACTGCAGAATGCTCTTTCAGAACAACTGTTCGGAATAGGTGCATATTCTGTTATAGAAGCAGGTCCACATTCTGCTATGGCCTCGGTCTCACTGCTTGAAGGGCAGAAGATCTTTGTCCTTCTCACTAAGAGTGGTTATTCGGTGAGCAGCTTCCATCCATCGCGCGCAGCTCTTCAACTTTGTCTAGACAGAGTTTAACGGCACGACGCAAATTTTTGAGGCAATAGAGAATTTGTTGCTCTCGATCAGTCCAGCCTATGGAAAGATGCGACAACTACAATTGACCAAAAAGCTGGAAGAATTAGCCTCCTGTCTGTAAGCAGTCGGCAAGTATCTACACATTGCTCCATTCAGGCCGAAGCTTCTTCGAATTTTCCCGTTTCAAATCTTCTCTGCAAGGCCTTCTCGTAGTCCTTTCTGGTGAAGGCTTCCCCATTGTCTCTGACTTTGTTGATTGTGGCACCGATCCAAGCCCTCTCCTCCTCGTTTCTGATGCAATTCGCCCACCATCTATCCATACTGCTGCATATCCCTCCCGTCTTCAGTTGACCAAACTCACTCTGTTCGGCAAGAACATGAAGCAACAAGCCGGCATTCAGTCGTTCAAGCTGAAACTCTGATAGACATTTGAGGATACGTGAGATGCGTAGGTTATTGTGGGAGGAACCTGTGAGGCAAGAAGATAGGCCACACGTTAATCTTGAGAGGATTTAGCACGCACGAACTAGATTTCGATATCGGGCAGAATAATTGGAAGAGCGTTCTAGGAGTCCTGTCTCGGCATTTACCAGCTTCATCCCGTAAAAATCAAGCATGAGTCTATAGGACCTGAGAAGTCGTTCGATCACCGAAGGATCAGACTTGAGGGTATCCAATTCGTGGCGCTGGAGAGGTTGAGATTGTAAATTCATTCCATGTTCTTGAATCGGAAATCTGTGAACGAGCAAGTTATAACGAATGTTAAAAGTCCAAAGAGGGACTTGCAGCCACTGGATGAAGCCATGATCGTACTCCAATGTGTCGTAGTCCCCGTCCCACCTACACCCATTGATCATGAGCTGTGCAATGGATCGATGCGTACTTTTGATGAAGATCATCAATCAGTAAATTGTTGGGTTTACAATGACCTCTATTGGTGTAGAACAGGATATTTGCTTTCGCTTTAGGGTCATTTCCGACACCAGGATAACCTTCTAGAAATTCTTGCACATCGCGAGGAACAGACATGAAAGTTGAAAGATGCGCCTTCGGTAATGATACTGGTATAATCAGCCAACACTATATCCTCGGCTTCGCGAGTTTACCTATGCACGAGATGGTACGAAAGGTAATCTGCTGCATAACACGTGCGCGTTTCTACTCGGCTTCTGGTCTTTGACTCGCAGACTTGTCGGACACTTTCTGAGGAATCTGAACATCCGATTAAAATTTTCGGATTTTATTATTATTACGTGGCGGAAGTTTCTCGGTCTCCCGCCATCTTTTGTAGTTTGACGTTTGACCGTAGCACGGACCGAATTCCTTGCTTCGCTGGTCTGCTTCTGAAGGTCTGTATTCGACGGTGAGACGTGGTCGAAGTCCATGGGCTCTCGGAAATGTCCATGATTATCCCACAAAATAATATCTACACCCTTGATCGCTCCGAGCCTCCGATCGCTATTAGCGAAGACTGAGTTCTTCCCACTAAAAGCATCTATCGACCACCGTGGATAGCGTTCGGAGGAATCGCACCGGTGATGCTTACTCTCCTAGGATACTTCTTGATCAAGCCGCGAAAACAGACGCGAAAATAGGAGTTCGTCTACAAACAGTCACGACGTTTGTAAACAGAACACCTAATGCCCAATTCTACTGCATGCTTAAGACAAAATGTAAAGGTAGCCATATGGACGCTTGTGAGTCAAGAACCAGGAGACCGTTTGGCTCATTGAGCGTATGACCAAGATATATTCTGCATGATGTGTTGTCGAACCCCAGGTCTGAAGATCTGAAGACTGTAGTTGACGGCGTCAAGAAGGCGCCTGTATAAGTTGACCGCTCTCGACTCGGAGTAGCCTATATACAGAGCGTCATGCATAATGACCGATCAACAGTGTAGGGCGAGGTAGACAGTCCAAGACAGAGGGTCTGCCGTGTCACGGCAGTCGTTCGTCACGGCAGAGTCGATCTTTAAGAAGAGAGCTAGGACTCGGAAGTCAAAATGCTTGAACACTTGGCTGCCAAGCCGGCATTGTTTGAAAGAACTTGGAGAGAATCATGCGGATATTGTAGCATCAGGACAGGAGCGAGCTTGAGACTCACATCTATTGGCTTACTCCTTCAACATGTCCAACCCGTCGACACCGATAGGGGATATCCGAGGAGGGATGTGCACTCCGTGCATGTACGTACGTTAGGATCAAATTGACAGGGTTATACTAAGCCCCTTGGTCTGATCGTCCCATAGGGGAGCGGGGAGCGACGATTCTTTGCGGGGAAAAGCGACTTCCGGTCGGATTGGTTCGGTGAACAATTGGTCATCGTGCCAGAAGTTACTTGAGAATGGTGAAGATACGTTGATCAGCTACTACAGAGAGAACTGTAAACTTGAACATTGCAAGGGTCACTTTGTTGAGCTGAGATTTGAATGTTGTGATTATCAGTTGCTATGCAAACCCGTTGTCCGTCTAGCTCGGTGGTAGAAGCGTCAACAAAACGTGAGAGTTTAGAATGTTGCTGAACAACGAATACCAGTGACCTCACAAGGAGCGAAATTGCTCCATAATCTGTCTGTGTCGGTCCAAGGTAACCTCTAGGCTGACAGTATTTTGACATGCAAAAGAGGATAGGACAGGACAAGTGCGCAGAAATGAACGCAAGCGTGGAAAGCAAATGTTTATTCAAGACCAGACAAGTCCGCGGCGATGATTGATGCATCAGCTAAACCATACCTGGACGTTGTATTGCGTGTTGCAAAACTCACAGGGTCGGCGTTCATCAGAGTAGAGATGAAGATGGGGTGATGTAGAATATAGGTGAGTTCCAGATTGGTGCGGGAGAAGACGCGTTGCGAAGCCCATTTATGTATTGAAGGTAGTTTTTGTCTGGAAATCAGTCTCGGAGAGACCTAGAGAGACCTAGAGACCTAAAAGTTGTAGCTGAAAGCTGAGGATCCATCCAATTGCCGCGTGAAGCGAGGAGGAACAGCCATCATATGTGAGTGCAAGAGGTGGAAGGTGCACGTGCTGTCTTTCAAATTGTTGCGTCGCTTTCTGAACAAGAATTTCACTGTTATGTTGTGCGTACTCAATATTCTTGTTTTACCAGAGAATTTCACAGAGCATGCCCCCTTTCGACCCCTTTGACTTGAATGCAAGCAATCATGTACTTCATTCCGATAACGGCCTAGCCATTTGAGATGTCATGACCTCCTGGTATCAACATTCTTCTACTCCTTTCTATTACAGCTGTGTCGCCGAAACCACGGCTTTTAGGCACTGAAGCTATCAGCGCTCATAGGACGAGATTAGCCAGCATGCGCAGTCGACGCACTACTTTGACAGACGATAGATTGGTGGCAGTTTTCAGGTCCGTAAGACATAGGCACAAGCTCCTCTTACCTGCTGGGTTCCTTGAATGGAGTCTGCAATGCTCTGACCTCACCATGACAAGGCACCACTGGCTGTGCATACAAGCCGGCACTCGGAAACCTTTCCGCTTGCAGGACGCACGCGTTGGCTCGCTGTCCCAAACTGTCTTGATTAGGATAAAATCCAACTGGCGCGTATGTTACGCGTTGCGGCCACGCTGATCAGATGAGCAGGTTGTGGCTCAGACCCAGATCTTCAACAACTTGGGAGAAGTCTCATGGCGGGAGATGGAAAATGAGTTACTCCATCCATGATTACACATTCCGCAGGCAGTACAACTTGTCGGTCAAATGAGATGCCTGACAAGCTGTGTCAACAAAGTCCATCGTGATTGATCCCCAGGCCGGTCAGTTACAGAGACATTTGGCTCAGTGAATGATCGTGCCTTTGATTGTTATAGGACTGCACATTCAAAGCTTCAAACAGTTAGTGGTAGCGGCTTCCGAGGAAACAAACTAGTCCAGCTACTGGCGACCCTGTTCAGGAAGTCAGGGTAGCGGCTGCTTTTTTGGATCTGCCGTGGAGTTTGCAAATCGTAGTGAATTTGTTCACTCTAAAAAAATTTTGGATCTGCCGCTATAGCCGAAATAAAGGGTGTGTTGCCATGTTCTAGGGATTTTCTGAAGCGGATACGCAGGACCAATGTAGCGCTTAGAGACGGCGAAGTGACCTAGTTTCCGCTGTGGATACCCATGACCGGGCGATGCATAAATTCCCCGGTGCTCGCACTCGACGCGGGAAGAGGTCCAAAACAGCGCTGTTTCTCTCATGAGAGGACTCAAGGCACGTCTGGGGTAACGGTTGGGGGTTGATGTATCACCTCGGCGACGGCGAGCGTCAATCTTCAAACTGTTCCGTTCTGGGCGGTACAGCTAACAGTATTGGATGGCGGTGGACATAGAGTCGAACAGAGTCATCACCGTTGATGATCGGATTGTAAAGATAGCGATCAAGGACACGGACAAGATACGGAGATGAAGTAATAAGAGTGCGGCAGAGGACTTGCAGAGGCCAAGAGAGAAGACGAACTAAGGCAAGATACTTAGGGCAGGATGCATGTACTGGGAACGAATTAGGGCATCCTGTGAATAGTCCGCGGAGGTGCGGGGTATAAGTGCTACTAGGTTACGTCCGAATAGTCCATGGGGTGCCCGGGACGCCGGAGGGGGAAACCTCGGTTTGATAAGGAAACCCGTTGTCGATAAATCGGGCCGCACCACGTGAGATCTGGGATCTTGTTCATGTTTGCTGTATAAATAAGGCCATCTTGATTTTGTTTCCCCCGACGTCCCATGTCAGACTTCGACGCGACCTGGTTCTGTCTCGTCTGCGAGCGAGAAATTCAACCTAAACGTCGAGTCGTGAAAGTTCCTATTCCACCCGCGCCACCCTCCTCGCCGTCAGATTCATCGTCCGATTCTTCCCGAAAATCAACAAAACGCTCGGGAGGTCTCGTGCGCGGCACAGGGCGTGTAAACATCAATGGTTCCATAAAGCGGACCCAACAAATGAAGCTCAAGACGGTCATTGACCAGGGGCCACTGCCTTTATACTGCTCCGACGAGTGTCAGATGAAGGACCTCGACTCGGGCAACTTGCCACTCAACTACAATCCGAATCGACACTCGATGTCTCAGCTTCCAGTTCACAAAGAGTCTCCTTCAATGGCTACACTCTGTAAACTTTACAATTTTCCCCCTCTCCCACCTCCTCAGATAATAGCAACACAAGAACCACCACCACAGCCACAGGAGTTCACATCGGGTATCATGATGGCCCACAAATTCATCGAGGAGATGGCCGAGCAGAACAAACCTCCTCCTCAGTCCGATTCTCGCTATCCAGACCCTGTTCCTCCGCAAAAAATCATCCCAGGTTGGAACGACGGGTCGAATGCTTGGCGAGCTACTGTCTACTCCTTTTCTTCCTCTTCAGATTCTATAAGCTCGGCCTCTCGTCATCGCTCAGACTACACATCTTGCTCTGCTCCCACTTCTCGTCCAATCACAAGTTCTGACGATCGCGACTTGCTAATGTCAAAATACTCGGCAGCTTTCAACCGACGAGCTGAGTCTGCACCTTCTTGCACCTCTTCTTCCTTGCCTAAACGCGAGCGGCCTCTGTTAGCAGAGGGCGCCAAGCTGCTTGTGCCTGACGTCAAACTCAAGGTTCGCAGCGGCAGCTCAACTTCGATCAGCAGCATGAGTCCTAGGGGCTCTAGACCAAGTGTCCGCAGCCCATTGAGTATTAACAGTGACTTGGGGGATGAGATTGAAGAGGACTTGTCGAGCCCCACCGAGCAGTTGCATTTCAGAAAAGATCGGTCGGCCAGCTCCAGCTCAACAAAGTCGAAGCGACCTGTTAGCGAATGTAAGCATCTAGCTTTGTATTTTCATCTCGAGTTTTGACTTTTCATCTCCAGTGCGCTCCTGGTCGTATGACAATATTCCAACTTACTCTATCATGCCATATCCCCAGGGATACGAGGGCAGTTCAAAGAAGCTGTTCTTGTTTGCAGGGAAATCCGCCGCATGAGCCCATCGTCTCGTTGCCTCTCATTTGCATTATGCATTGCATTTCCGCATTATCATCCTTCACTGTATCAACTACTCATGACGACGATATCCTTGGCATTTGGCATGGCACTCCAATACCTCACTGTTTTCATACCCCTATTCTATTCCCTCCCTCCCGAAAATGTGCATAATCTTCTTCTGGGTTTCGGTCTTCCATCTTTGGTCTGAACGGTTTTGAATGTATAATACCAAACATAATCTCCGCGCACCCTCCCCTTCTACCCCTTTTGTACATAAAACTTTGGCCTGTACTTTTAGTGTCATACCTTACGACTGTGACATTCTAGTTTACGACTACTTTCACGATCAATGACATTTTTTTTTCCAAAACGGCTTGCTCGCACCAGGCAACGTTGAAGTATATTATCTACTTGAACACATTTTCTTGTAAGGTTTGATCGGCGAGGTGTTTGGATAAAATATTTTCATCTTCCCGCCAAACCCCATTGGCGGGTACACGTCCATGTGCTACTCTGCGGTCAGCCGAACAATTGACACGACGCTGTGACCCTGATGGACGACCCCATACCAAAGTGTCATAATACAACAAGGTCAAGTTTGAAATTGAGGGTTATTTATTTTATTGTTTCATGCACAAGGGTCCACAACCTTGATAGGCTGAAATTGAA
>CEMS01905177.1:4987-25790 GCA_900068915.1 Megacollybia platyphylla | reverse complement strand
ACGAGACCAGGATTGGAAGAGCTGGGAGTGCCGAGTAGATGTAACAATAGACCGGTAAGACGAGGAGTTATAAAAGACAATAGGAATTATAATGCCTCCGCAGTCGAGATCCGGCGTCAAAGGGTTAACAAAGGGTTGAAGCTGTAAAGCATTGACTCGAGAGAAACAGTCAGATCGCCGACTCCAAATGGGGATATCCAGCACAGCGGTAGCCGAATCGGATCGAAAACAAGTCACGAGATCTTTCATTTTTTGTTTCGAATCATATTGACAAAGGGGGTATATAAAGCGCTACGATCGCAGAGGCGCACCTTTGCGTCCCTCTGACGGGTTCAGACAATGGGTTTGTTAAAGTTTCTCGATCTGTCTCTCAACCCCGAGGCTGCCAGTGTACGTCCAAGCACACGCACAAGTCGCGTTCATGGCTTATTATTATCACAGACCAACGAAGAACATGCTGTATCCTTCAAATTAACAAAGCCTCCTTTGTCTGCTCGCAGATTGACGATTTGCAACGAAATGACGACGGTGGCCGCACATGTCCCTCTCGAGGTCGTCATCCTCATCATGGAGGCCGCCTATTATGATGATCAGTACGCTGTCGACATCGATCTCCTCAGAACTTGTTCTCTGGTCTGTCGTGATTGGGCGACTCCTGCACAACAGCTTCTGTTCCGTCAGGTATCACTCACTTCCCAGTCCGCATGCAAAGCATTCCTGGATGCTACACATCCGTCCACAGATCGTGGACGTATGCTCGCTGACTCTGTGCTGCGCATGCGAGTCACGATAGATCACAACCAACCCTTCGGTCTGTCTCCAGAGTCATTCGCACTTGCTGTTGCGCAGTGTCCCAGCCTTTATGAGCTTAATCTCTCGTTGTATGGCTCTGGGGCACCTGGGCAGGACATTGTAGGCTCTCCGGATGTTCAGCGCATGCAGCGTGCGGCGCCAGCATTCAAAGACAGCACATTGAAGCTGTTAAAGTCGGGACCGTCCATCACAGCACTTCAGTTCACCAACTGGTCAGATAATCGCCACTCACTCCTGCAGCTCATCGACGTTTGGCCCAGTCTCAAGTCGTTATCGATCAGTGGCAACGCACCTGAGCTTCGCGAGCCTTCTTCGGAGCCTTTCTCATGTGCTCTTCACGAACTTCACATGAACTTTCAGACATCGCCCTCTTCCACGTTTTTGAAATGGCTCTTACACAACTCTGTTGACAGTCTGCGCGTTGTAGGGTTTGCCCGTGAGCCCCCCGCGGACGTTGTTGACTATCTGATCAATACCCATTCCGAGACCCTAGAGTCGGTGACACTTCCCACCTGGTCGGGTGCACATTCGCGTGCGCTACAGAAATGCCAGAATCTTAGGGAGTTTGGCGTGGAAAATGTTTCCAATGCAGGGTCTGGCCTGCGTGGTCTGTCTCCGCATATAGAACATCTCGCGTTTGGTTTGGACAAGAACACGTCCATGCCTACTATCCTGGAAGTTGTCAAGACTAGGCGCTGTCTGAATACTGTCACTGTCCACGTTTGGGATGGTGGACAGCATCACCCTCAGCTTGCTTCCCTACAGATCGCATGTGCCTGTCGGGGTATTGATCTGAGGTTGACGCACGACATTGCTGTGTTCCGCACGATGATTGTGAGTATCATTAGTTACATTGTGGCCGAATGATGACTAACAGAATGAATTTAGCGAGCTGATCCAGTGTCTCCATCATTCTACCCGCGGTCAAAATCACTGCAAAATCACCGTGCTATGCGCGTTTGATCTTATCTTTTGCATCTCGCTTTGTCGTTCCTGTGTAGCATATTACCCCAAGACTCTCACCACCATCCTACGAGCACGGAAATATGATCCTTCATGACATTTACGCACACGCACATCCACACTTCGTTCTAATCGCATACTACATCACTATTATTCCGTTTTGGACAGGAAGGAGCCTTGTTCGGAACTCTTTTTCATCAATTCACATTATTGTAGCCTTTGAACACCCCAGACACTTGATCATTTAGTACGTAGGTAGAGAGATAGATACCAAGCCATATAATAAGAATACTAGTGCTCTTATTTATAACGGACTTGGGTGTACTTATTTAGCCGTGTAAACAACACCAAAACAAGATTGTCTTTCACCATGTCGCTTTCGTCAGTTGTCTCGACGTTGGTGAGAGCGTCAATGGGCAGCTCAGTTCCGTCTACAGTGGCAGACGATGACCTCGATGCGCATGTCAGGGACTTGTTGATCAAGGACGCCAAGAAACGAGCTGAACGATACAGCCAACTTGGAATTCGAGCCTATCTTTCGAGCAATACGTGCGTCTCTAGCATTTCTATTTCATTAACTAATAGCCTTGCTAGCTCTGACAACAGTGCTCCGAGAGCGAACAAACGCTTCCTTTCGTCGATCATTCGGAGCACCGACGACCACAACAAGACTATTCTCCGAGCACAGGCACAGGCTGCAGAAGAAATCAAACGAGAAAGACGGGAAATCGAGCGTCGAGAGAAACGTGCCAGAGCCGAAGAAGCTGTCGCAGCAGAACGCGACAGACTTCGACGCAAAGTGAATGATAATGAACGGTGGGATCACTGGGATGGACGGAAAGGAGAACGGAAACGCAAGACTAGAGATTGGGAGACTTGGGACGGCAGAGAGTCAGACGGCGAGCACGCAAGCCGGCGACACAGACATCGCAGGCATCGAAGCAGAAGTCCTTCAAGAAAGGACGATAGACGGTCACGCAGATCGAGAAGACACAGGTCCCGTTCAAAGGATCATTCAGAGCCTCGTTCAAAGGATCGTTCAAAGGAAACAAGTCGACAAGATGACGTTTCCGAAGCACCCGCTCCCCGACCACAACAGCTTGAAGTGAAGCCCATCTATTCAATACCAAAGGCTTCTTCTTCCTCTTCCACACTGTCATCTGGTATGGACATGTCATCTCGTTCACCAACACCAGGCCCAGAGCCAGCGCCAAATCCACCATCCAAAATGGACAAATACTTCGAAGAATCCTATGATCCGCGTTTGGACGTAGCGCCTCTCACAGTCCCCGTAGTCCCTGCTACCGGCCTCATCAATAACGCAGAGTTTGAAGGATGGGATGCCATGCTCGAACTGCTTCGCCAACGTCGAGAAGACAAGGAAGAGAAGCGGAGACTAGAGCGGCTCGGATACAGCAAAGACGAAATTCACAAGTACGTCACGACTGGGTCCGTCTCCGACAGATGGAACGCAGCTGGGACAAGTGTGATGGACATCGAATACAAGAAGCGTGGCACTGTTCGAGAATGGGATTTAGGCAAAGAAGGATTGTAACTTTGTGTGCATCCACTACGTAGCATTATCATTATCATATATCCGGATTCTACTGTTCTGATACAATGCGTCTGATTAGCATAACTTCATCTGCGTTTAACTGTTCCACGACCACGGAAAAGTTGTTCGTGTTTCTGGCAGCGCACTCCCGGAAGAATGTAACAAGATGTTGCTGTCCCACATCATTAGCCAAACTCAGACTCCACCGCAGCAACTCACTTGCATGTCCATCTGAGAGATGGAATCACTTTTAAGGTCTTCATCGTCATCACTGGCATCCAGAACATCATCATTGTCAAACGCCATCCCTTTCGGACCTATCATCTCAGACAAGAATTCAAATTCTTTGTCTTTGTGTGGATCGTCTTCTTGATCGCTCCATTCCTCATCCTGTGCAGCCAATGAAAAAAAAGTCCAAGATTGGTATAGCTCATCACGTACATCATCGATTTCCGCGACCTCAGGAGGTGGCATAGTAGCCGCTTCACCTCCAATATGTATATCTCGCAGTAACAGTTTGACCGCTTTGACAGGGAATGGAATCAAAGTGAATTCATGCGGGGCTATCAATCCACGTCAGCTATCATGAACCCAGTAGCAGTATGTTTCACCCGTCTTGGTTCGTGACCGCGTCATGATGACTGGCGCACCAACTCAGCTGCAATCCTGCTGGGTGAAAGAACACGCTCACCATTTTTCGTTTCAGGCTTTAGAATGATTTCTCCCTTGACAATCAGGTTTTGCAAACTCGGTCGCTCAGAAACAAATAACTGTGAGAGTCCCATCGTGCTTGTTCGACTCGGCCAAAACCCTTGGAACGTTTCGGCATTTTCGCACCATGTTTGGATCAGGATGTCTAGACCAGACCGACCATCAATATCCATGGATTCCAGGAGTGATAGAACGGTATCTCGCTGATTATTGATCAGAAATGCGAATGGAATGACCAAGCTCTGTACTTGGTCAGCTGCGGTTCACAGTGGATGGACATTTACCTGGAGGAACGTTGCCGTTTTCGCCGATAACATTCGGGTAACCATCGCGTGTAGAAGTTGAGGCAAAACCGGGAGCACAGACTCACCGGCCCGACGGAGTAAATGAATGATGAGGTCGCCAATAGACAGGCCGCCAGATTCATCCTGATTTTGAAGCAGTTTGGCCACGATTCGCAAGACATAATCTAGTCCATTTTGGCCGGAGCCATCAGACCAGGTTAGGAGCTGTTGCACATCTTTGCGGGTAACCAGAGTCAGACAAGTAACACCATTCTGCAAAATATGAAATTGATGTTTGCACTCCACGAGAAGATGCTGACCTGAAGAACATCTCGATCTTCGGCTTCCTGCAGGCATTTGAACAGATTGGGCGCCAACATTGCGAAAAAACCTCCGCCCAAGCCACTCTGCGGCGAGCCTCCGACGAGACTGCTGACAAGATCGATCGCCGAACTTGCCACCCAAGGTTCATTAAGAGGAGCATTGCCTATCGAATTGCAGAGCGGAGGGAGAGCTTGCTTAACCACGGCCTCATACATACCAGGGTTCGTTGAAGAGGCAAGAGACGAGAGGATATCGGGGAAGATGGATAAGAATATTGGATCTGAAAAAGCTGAAGGGGAAAGCACTGTGAAAGTAGGACCAACCTTTTGTGTTTTTACTCCAAACATCTAGGACAGCAGCTACCAAGGCTGTAGCAAGTTCTTCTGTCAACCATTGGCCTTTTTCCACCTCGAGAACAACAGATAGAGTTTCCAAGACGAGAGACAATGTGTCTTCAGAAGTGACCAGTAAAAATGGGCCAATATCTTTAGCGACTCTTGGCATGAATGAGATGAGGGCAGAGTCTTCTGCGCCTTGGCAAAAGCTAGAATAGGGTAAGAGCGTATTAACGCGTACAAGACAATACGTGCTTGAGAATGGCCTTGACGGCAGATATCTTGACAGGAACACCTGCATTCCCAGCTTCGAGGACATGAATGGCAGCCTCGAGATACTGTCCAGCCAACTGCAGAGGGAGTAGCTTGGCAAACTGACTGGCGAATACAAAGGCCCTGCCCTGCAGGAACGGAAAATCTGAAGAGCAGAGTGAGATTTTTTCTTCCGTGCAAGATTAGAAGACGGCTCCACCAGACAGTCCGAGGGCAGATGGTATGACTTCAGTCAAGAGGGATTCAATGTCAATCGGCTTGGGACGCCCAGAGTCTTGTTCATCATCAAGACAATCTAGAATCGTTTCAGATTGAGACCCAATTGCAGCAAGAGCGGATTCCAAAGGTTTCCACCTTCGAAAGGATTAGCGCACTAAGAAATCACCTTACTCGGGACTTGCCAAATGTCACTACCAGCTTCACGCGCTTGTTGGGAGGATTTGATGACTTGATGAATTGTAGTTTCAAGTATTTTGGCTGCCTGAGCAGGTGTACGATCAATCACACTCTGAAATGCACATCAAACTTGGATAAGAAAGAAGTACAATCAATGTATACCCCAATCAGGTCGAACGCTGCAACGCGGACACTATAGGCTTGTGTCTCGTCGTCTTCTTGCGCAACAAAGGCATTGGCATTCGATACCCAGGTCTCTTCCTGAAACCAGCATTAGTACCGGGCAGCGGATAGAGAAGAAAGCAAACATCATTGTCTGTCATTTGTGTAAAGTTGCAGACAGCTGAGACCACAGGCACCAGGTTCTCTCCTGCAAACCATTCCCTCGCCTTTCCACCTCGAGCAGCTGCAGCAATGAAATCAAGGATAGCACTTATGAGATGAGTGAGTTCGATTGGGTCGTCTTCAGTCGACAGAGGTACGGGGTCACTGGACGAAAGATAGTATCGAGAGAAGGCTGGATAAATACTGTGCAAGTTGGCGAGCGAAAGGTTGAGAAAATCATTGAAATATGGGACTAGGGCGCGAGCGAAAGAAGTGTTTACGGTCTCAAGGGTCTAAACAAATTAGTGAAGATAGACTGACAGACCAAATCCATACTTTGAAGATCTGTATTCTGACCGCGAGAGCATCCCAATTGTCTGCTCTTGATACGTCTTCCTCTGCGCCAATGCTCAATAAAACCTTGAATGCTTCCAACCAGACGGGAAGAACTGATGCGACGGCTTCTTTCACGGCCTGGGGATGTTGATCCTTGACCATAAAGAGAGAAATGATGCATTGGCGGAAGACAGATACGGTTCTTGCACGGGTAAGTGGAGATTGGACCTATGTCACAATGAGTCAGAATCGGGGCCATATTCACTGACATACATCTCTGGCACCCAGGATTGTCAGTAAAACAGGAAGCAGATCGCGCAAGACAGGAAGAATCTGGTCTTCAGTCAAGTCGGACTTGATGAATTCGGTAAAGACCTGCATGGCACCATGCACAGAGTCAGTAGAATTGGATGAAATGAGGTTTATAAGCGTGGTGAGAAGGTCGGGCCATTCATCTGGCCAATCGCAGTTGGCGATCGAAGAAAGAGTATGTGCCTGCACGAAGCACGTTGAGAGATACATGTCGCAATGAGATCCGCCAACTTACGCAGAGGGAACGCATTTTTCGATTCGGATCGGATAATCCGCTTAAGACTGTCTGGCGGATCTGGGATTTGACCTGGGATGATGAGAGCGAGCAGGCACTTGTGAGATCCATCTGACCTTGACAGAGGGTGCTGAGCCCTTGAAAGAGGCGAAGAACGGAGACCATCGTTCTTTAACATATTTGTGCAGCACAATGCTTGCAGAGTAAAAACGATGAATATAAGACGCGTCTTTCGGTTGCAAAAACGCGATAAACTTATCTGTCTTAAAGGCAAATCGACATCTTGGGCTGTTACAAGTTGAGACAGTGCCAACGCGGCCTCTGTTTGGTATTCAGAGCAAGGTCCTCATCATCGAAGATTTCCTACCCGGTGATGCCAGATATTCAGCCAACTTCAGCTCTGCAGCCATACGAACGTTATTGTTCGAGCTTAGCGTTGCAGAAAGGCATTCCGCAATATCTCTGGTAGAAGCCATGAGGAGAAGGTATAGAGCGAGGGTAGAGCGTTCACGTGCCCTCAACAAATTTTGACATACGCGTCCAACAACTGTGACAGTAAGTACATTACTTTGCGTACTTTTCTAGCTCCGCTGCAATGGCATTCCATCTCCCATTGTTCCAGCTTGCCACTTCCTTCCATTTCCGACTATTCTCACCCAGATTCGACCGGCTGAAAAGTAAAATTGCCGCAATTTCAAATTCCATCTCAATATGCTTGTCGCCCGTGAGAAACAGTCCACGCTCTTTCAGCCAGCTGTCGAGTTCATCGAAGCCCTTTTCAAGATCTTTCCACCCTTCATCGCGCGTCTTCCCGTCAGGAAGTCTCTCTCCCAAATAGTCTTTCCATCTGACGGTCAGATACTCCTGATCTCTTGCGGGCACGGCTTTGAAGGTCTCTGGTAAGGTTTCCAAGATAAGAGTGAGGATCTTAGGACTGTAGGTTTCGCGAAAGGTTTTCTGGAGAGCTTCATACTCTGCAGGATTAACCTTTGGCGTGTCAGGGAATGCCCGGTCTAAATATTCGTCAATTGCAGTCGAGTCTGATATGACATCGCCTGTGTTGGGATTCTGGAGAATGGGTACGGTATAAAACGGATCCCCATTCGGCTTCTTGCCAGTTGCGGCAGCACCAATCGATTTGGCAGCAGCCTCGACAGTGGCGTGTATCTCCCAGACGGTGGTGAAAGGAATTTTCTTGTAGTTCAACACCATTCTATTCGTAATAACGCGTCAGGGAAAGGAATGGCACGAAGTCGAACAAACTAACCGAGTCTTCAAGGTCCAAGGTGAGATGAACCTGTCCAGAGGGATCTCTGAACGAAGATCGTACAATACTAGTGGTGAGGACATTCGGTTATAAGGCTGCTTGATGTTTGCCTATCCTCTCCTTTTTATCCAACTAGTCATGGGATTAGTCTGCGAGGAAATGTGACTGGATTGGTAAAGATCCTTTACGATTGGTAAGATAGTTTGAAAGCTATGGTATTTTTGAAATTGCAATTTGAAACCATACTGCATGTCTTGTCTGGAATTTTTAAGTGCTTACTTTGACCACGACTTTCTCTCCGCTGACTTTGTTGTCCCTGAGTAAACCTAACCCAGCAGCTACGCGCTCCTTGAATGATCCTTGGTCCATCAATCGAACGCGACTGGGTTTGATCAACCCTGCGTTGAGCAGAGAGGGGAGGACCTTTGGCATTACGTTTTCCTTCTGCCATTGATTCTGCACCAACACTCAGTCAATAATATTCATCCAGGACAACGATACCAACCTCCTGATACAAAAAGGTCCTCACACCGATGACCGTAACGCTCTTTGCGAATGGATTCAAGCTGTCAGGAATGCTCATGTGCATACGTTCATCCCCTGTGACGTTGCTACCCTCCTTAACGGGAAGTAAGATCGCTATCTTGGCTTGGGGACTGGCAATCTTGGATATAGCCTGTAAAGTGGTCTCTGTCGTTACAGCATCTAGAACAAGTTTCATCTTTCCATCGCCACCGACGACTTTAGCTATATCCTCTGCGAGACTGGGGCTATTATAATCGAAAGCATGCGTAGCTCCCAATGACTTTAAGTATTCGTGGTGTTTTGGTGAAGCAGTGATGATGACATTCTTGTAGCCTGCTATGTTAAGAAGCTGGACAGTGTATTGGCCTGCGATGCCACCTGCTCCGTATACGAGGATAGGTTCTGCGGCCAACGGAGGTACATCTGCTGAAGGGAACGTGCTGGGAACAGGGAGACCTAAATTTCCAGGGTGAAACAGCGTATGAAATGCGGTCACAAAGGTATTTGGTATAGTTGCTGCAGCTTCCAAAGTAAGAGAGTCAGGGATCTACGTTACATATTTCAATTTGAGAGAATGCCAAAAAACATACAGACCTTTGCACAAACGGTAACCGGCTGAAGAGAGTACACTTGCGTAGCCTTGGATTTGGATTGGTAGGTATACGCAGTGACCTTGTCCAGTACATCACTCTGAATGATACCATAAATTCGCAAAACTTACTCGATCGCCGACTTTGAGACCATCTACGCCAGATCCAACTTCTGCAACTGTACCGGCACCACCTAAACCCAATACCAAGGGATATTCCGTGACAAGAAGCCCGAAGTCGGTCTGGTAAGTATCCAAAGCAACTATAGCCGCATATTCGATCTTGAGCAAGACTTGTCCAGCTCCTGGCTTTGGAGTTGGCACTTGTATCTCCTCAAACTTGCCTTTGGAGGTAGTAGCAATGGCCGTATGAGTCGACATGGTTGAGGAAGAGGGACATCGTGGTTAAGTACTTTATAGTGGTTTGTGATCGAGTCAACCTTGGCAGCTGATTCAACCTCGCCCAAGTGGCCTACGAAAAAGTTCTCCCGCTTTCTACGAACTCTCTTTGTAATTTACATTGAATAAGTAGAATACAGTATAGGGTCAGATCTAGAATCGTCCAAAAGGCATATAAATGTTAATGAACCAGTAGATGTCCATTCTACATTATAACGCAGTCCTTATCCTTACCGTCCTTGCCTGAACGGTCGTCTTCCCCTCGCCGGAGCACAGCTCCTGGATGTCCCGGCTGACGTATGGCTTGACTTTGGGATCCCTTGAGCCTCTGTTGCGCTCTCTTGTCGCCCTGGTCTGCGGCACGCTTGTAATATGATATTGCTCTAAGCGAAGATCAAACAAGAAATTAGGTGACATAGAAACTTACTCTTGCATATTCGCAGGCGTGCCTATCCCGACTTCAAGAAAGTATCCCACTGCATACATCGCCTTGGTAAGACCAGCATCTGCGGCTTTCTGTGCCCATAGGAAAGCTTCTGTATCGGATTGTGGTAAGACGCCTGGTGAACCTACAAGGTACCACGCTGTCAGGGCAAAACAAGCATCTCGGTGATTCTGCTGTGCCGCAATGTTCTGTTACAGGTTAGAGCTTACCAAGGAACTGGAAGAACACACACATAATAGTGGATTGATAATGCGGGATCTTGAGGGCAACCCATCTTGCCATACTCGTAGCATTCTCCCAGGCGGTAGGCACTTGGTGCATATCCGAGCTCTGCGGCCTGCGCGAGAAGCTCGACGGAATATTCATAATCCACGAATAGCACGTTGTCGAGGCCGCGTTCATGCAACAATGCCAACTCATGTAGTGCATGGGGAAACTCTGCTGTGGCATGCTCGGCGCTTCTTTTCAACCACTTTACGCCTTCCTTCGGACTCTTTGATAGCCCCAACTCTCCATTGAGCTCTGCTGTTCCTAGACGATACATGGCCCCAGGGTGGGATGCCGCAGCAGCCTTACGGAAAAACTGTAAAGCCTTGGCGGACTCTCGACGGCAGCCCCAGCCGTTCTCGCAACAAGTACCTGCGCGGTATGCGGCGTCTGGATGACCATGCTTTGCAGCCAACACGAAGAGAGGGTAGGCACGATCAAAGTCTTGTCGGTTCTTCACCGTGCCAATTCCATTGGCGTAGCAGTCGGCGAGAAAGTATTGGGAAGCAGCGTGGCCACGGTCTGCGAGCCGTTTGAGTAGAGAAGTAGCTTCTCGAATAAGATCTTCCCGTTTCTCGATAGCTTTCTCTACCTGCAGCAAATTTCCCGGGGTATGTTCTGGTATTGGCATAGACTTCGAGGCATCAATCATGAACAACGCGAACTCGAACTGTAGATCTGGATCCTGAGTCTTTTTGGCATTTGCCCTGTAGAGTTCTAGCGTCTGTTGGTGTGAGAGCAAAGCAGCATGTTTTCCCGGCCGCAAATGCGAATGGTCTAGCAAAGGGCCCGGCGGTGGCGACGGCGCGCGTACAGACTGTGAAGCCACAGACTGAGCAAAAGGCTCAGGCATGTACGCTGAAGGGACATTGATATTATCGTTATTAATTTCTGCGTTATAAAAGTCATCGTCGTTGTCTGGCGGTGTGTATCGGCCTTCCTCATCATCAAATTCAGGCTCATAATGTTGCTGCTGGCGTGGATATTGTGGTTCGACGCTGTAATGCGACTGGGGACGTGGTTGTTGCATGATGATCAAAGCCTGAACCAAAGTGTAAGGACCGAGTGTATGATTACTCCACAGCCATTAGGCGCTAATTGATTTCTATTTTTCCTTCCATCATCATGACTCAACAATCCGCATCACGACATTCAACTGTCTTTTGGTCGACTTGGATGCCAGGAAACACCTTTTAGCAGGTCTTGTTATTGGCGGACCCTGCCATGCAAATCCCCAACGCCATTACGTGTCAACCACAGGGAATGAAACATAATCAACAATTTTCAAGTAGTCCTCGCTCATCAGGAAGAGCCGGCCAGTTAACGGATCAAAGCGCGTCCTCCAGTCCATTCCATGCAAGATGCCATGCGTGTGTCTGACAGGCTTTTGGTGGTTGAATAGCGAAACATGGACAAAATCTCGACGATAGCAAAGGAAAAGACTATCGTCACCCAGACACTGAAGGTCATCCAACTCATCGGCTTCGTCATCGAATGCATCGAATGAATTAACCATCACTGGCAAAAAAGAAGGCGTGTCCTGCGATGCATCCGATTCAATGGCGGCTGTTATGGACTGCATCACGTAGCGAGATATCCTACGTGTCGAATCGGCTTTCCGGGTGCCAACGGTGAGAAATTGCCAAGGATGTGAGCCGAGGTTTGTAAAGGACGACCAATCGTGAGGAAGGACGAAGGTTCCTCGACACAAGACGGAAACTAGAGGTTCCAAGCTCAGGTATGGCTTTTGCGAGCTAAGACGCCTGTCTGAGCCATAAGGCACCAATGATTCATACGGAAACTTGTAAATATTGACCATGGAATCGGCAAACACAACAACATTGTCATCGAGAACAGTGACCTAAGATATGTCGGATAGCGTTTATATGTTGCCAGAAAAACACCCACTGCATCGACAGAACGTGGAGGAGTGTTGACGAGCCATTGAACCCAAGTCTTGTTCCTGAAATCCCAGACCACCACTAGCGTGGCTGCGGTATCCTCGTCCACAGAGGCGTAAAAAATCAAGTAACCCACTACAAGTTTGACGCGACTTGTATAAGCTCTTCCATAATCTACGGAAGCTATGTGTTCGAATGCAGGGAAAGGTGCGCAAGGCCATATCTGATAAATTGAAAAACGAGAACTGAAAGAGACAGAGTTTAGAGTCCATCGATGGACGAGAGTAGATTACACGCACAGCATGTCAGGTGAATCAGATGGCTGGGATACCGCTATTACAACACCCGTAGCATCATGGGTAGGCGCCGCATACATTTTGGTGAAATGGGAGGTTGTTTGAAGTGATGCAACTGGTCTATCTGAAACAATAGCTCCAGCACAGTACCCGATATCCCAAAGTTGAATTAGATCAACGCTCGAAAGACCAGCACTGGTGAGAGTAACGATGAAGCGACCTCCAGGGACTAGAGCAAAGTTTTTGAAGTGACCCAGGGGATATGAGGAGAGATTCCGCCGCGAAAGAGAGATTATCCTTGTGGAGATAGGAGCGAGAGGATAACTGTCGTTGATTTCGCTCCAAAGACCTTTAACAAGGCGAGAGTGAGCGGTGGCAAGGTATTCGAGTTCCAGTAGCGACATTCGGTCAAGAGGAAACAGGGCATTTGGAACCGAAAATTGACAACAGAGTTTCCTGACCGCAGCTTGCCACACAGCGCTAACTTTTGTTGCCGAATGCAGCGCTTTGCACGACTGACCATCATGATTTCAGAACTTGACTGATGGTCAGCTGCTACTTACTTACTTTTCGCAAAGAAAGGATATCGTTCGGAGTCATAAAGAGTTGAATGCGAACCAGAATTTCAACTGCAAGCATAGCTAATGAGGATCGCCAAGTGACGCGTAAATCCATGATGGACGCGTCGGAGAAGAGAAGCGTGACGTAAGATCTATACTTAAGAGCTGTGTGTACTGCTGTAGATGGGCGATATAAAGACCTGCATTCTGATATGGAGTAATAAGCAATGGCATTGCATTTCCCATTGGTAAGTCATTCTGTTCATAGGATTGTCACTCATGTTCGACAGCAGGACTTTCGTATATTCTATTCGCCTGCAAAGAACCAGAAAGTGATCTCTTTCTTTCCACTCTCTAGATACAGACAACGACTCGGACTGCATCCTTCTAACGAAACAAACAAAGATAATTCCGAAGAAATTGGCCCAGAATGCAGTCAGTGTCATACGCACAGCACCTCAGTCTTCTGGCGCAGGAAGGCTGGCAATCATTTGTGCAGGGATTGCCACGCTCACATATACACCAGTTCACTTAGATCTTGTCTGAAAACCCACGCTGCATCCCCCACGACTGCAGACCGAAATGTGGACTTTGCTCTGCCCTGCGATGAAATAATCACATCTACCCCTGATTTCAACATGGGGCTTGAGCAAGTCGTGCACGAGACGAGGTCATCTCTACAGCTCGATACAGCATCACTATAGCCATCCTTTCTGATGAAGTATACGAGCCTCTATGTTGTCCGCTGTGATTCTAAAAGATGAAACACATGGACTACAGTCTTGCCGCGACTACTACCATGGACTTGAGAGACGATGGTATCCATTTCGAGCACAGACGATAGATCTGCAACGATTTTTTTCTTGGTTCATTTGGTTTTAAATAAAGAGCAGTAAATGGTGGAACAATGGACAAACCAGACGAGTATTGAATATACGAACACTCGCCCATTATCATAACGAAGTTTGCCAGACCTTCATCGACTGAGTGAAGTAACAGCCGTCTGTGACGAGACTACCCTCGGTTCGAAGCGTATAGAAGCCAGTTGTGAGCGCCCTCCCTCGGTGGCTGTAATAGGCATAGAGAAGAGTCTCGTCTCGTTCATGGATTGCTGTTGTGCAACCATTATTAACACAATGGTTGGGTAGATCCCCTAGTCGGATAAGGGTTGAGGATTGGATATGAAGTGCTACGTACCGCGATTTGAACATTGACAGGGGTATAAATGTCGCCAAGCGTCCCACTTGGTAGTCTTATCAGGCTGGCTACTAGGACGACAATCTAACCGATGTATGTCACCTTACTGAGGCATCTTGATGCAACTTACTCCAGATAAACAATAGAGCAGTCCGGATTCGATGAAGAGTGTTAACACTTTTTCGGCTTTTGAACGCCCTTTGGCGGCCATGTTCAGTTCCTTTCTGATATAGCGCCGGTAGCGCCTGTCCAGCGTCATAAGAAGATCTAACTGAAAACGCGCAAGTACCATGATTTGAGTCCTATCATTGATGTTGCTACGACGTTGGTCAAAAGTGTGAGACCGAGATTTGTGATTTGGCTACAATCTATAGCTCGATTCAGACGGTCCATACCATCGGCAAGGCCTTGACCCGTTTTTATTGTCATGATTATACGAATTCCAATGGTCACTGCAATAGATACTGAAGAAAATTAGCACAAGGAGTAGATGTTATGAGGCGTACATGTCGTCAAGAAAAGAAGTGCGATAGCAATCTTCAGGATGAATCGGAAGTCTTCCTTACAGATCACCCATGCTCGCCATACAACGACGGTGTCAGTTAGACTATACTTAGAGATGGCAGGGATTATTGAATAGTTTCAGAATCGAGACAATCGCACCTACATTGACTAGGACTATGGCATTGGAGAGCGAGAGATAGTCAATACCATTGACATTAATGGCTCCTTTGATGAGCTGAATGAGATCATAGACACAGACTGCCCAGTAAGCAGTACATAGTGTGAACATAAAAATCATCATGGTAAACAGCAGTCTGCGGATCCGATTTTCCAATCCTTGTTTGCTTCAAAGGTTGAGAGCGAGAAGACTGGTGGAGCGATCACTCACAGCATGATGTATGTTGAGAAAGGTATAAGAGGCACGTAAATTCCTAGTATCACCAGCAATTGAGAGGTTTTCTGATTTTGATTGGTAGTACTTGCCATAGCACAAGGTCTGGCACAGAAGAGAAGCAGAACGGAAGAGAATAGCAGTACGGTCATTCCCGTCGAGAGACATGGCGTTGGCTCGGACCAAAGTTTGTGCAATACTTTTTATTGGCTCAGAAATGAAATCAACGGGAGGTTAGCTGTGCATAGCATCAACCGGTACCTGCATCTTGACGCAGCACATGGAGACGGGATCGGGTTGTTCCCTTTGCCAGTGTGTTCCACTCAAGTCGGAAGAAAGCCTGACAACGTCACGTGTTCGCATGTAACTTAGATGCAATCTACACAGCGTCTTCCTCCCTGGCTATCACGGTCCAATAATCAGGTAATACCGTATTGAGCGACTTTCTTTGTATCAACCCTTGATAGATTGATACGGTGCTCCGGGTTCTTCAAGAACGAGAAAGCACCCGCAGACATGCTCGCTCAGTTTCTCGTCCTGAGTCTGCTCGCGGTCGATATTCATACCGCCGTTTAAGTCGTCCTCACTTATACCGGGACGTCCTCAGCTTCTATTCGGTCTCTGTAGGCTCCCACCCATCACAGTCTCACAGGAATCGGTATCTCGAAGTTGAACCGTACAACAGAACTCGCGTTGTCGTCAGATTTGACGAGAATGGAACGTATGTCCAAAGCGCGGAGACAGCAGAAGGCTGGTACTTGAATGCAAGCTGGGTGCTAGAGCGTTTTGGTGGTAAATGGTGGATTGCCACTCAAGCACCGCTACCAGGAACAGCCCATGCTTTCCTGAGTCTTATTCTGCAGACAAAGACACATCCAATTGGATCTCTTCCCTCTGTGAATCCAGAAAGTCGCGTTCGCACTGTGGTTCAGCTGACCCAGAATGTCGAGGATGGGTTTCGAAAAGCAGACACTTACTTCCCAAGTATTGTTGGGCAGTCTGGGATTGTATACCCAGAGAAGGAGCATACTAGCTCTGCGCTCAAGGTAACTTTGCTGCACAGGAAACATATCGAAGAAGCAAAGTGTGTCCAGAGTACTGTCTCAGTGGTTCCCATCTCGCTAGCATCTAAAGCCGAAGTCGAGACAGACGATTATGGTGGAGGGACTGACGAAGACACATATGGAGAGGAACATGGGAGCCCCATTACCTTCCGACACTTGCTATTCTATGCTTGGCCAGATCACGGCGTGCCTCGTCAGGAAGATCGAGCCTGTCTGCTAAATTTCATTCGTCTTGTTGACAAAGTGAATAGAGACGCTCCGGATCCCGACCTGGATCCTGACCCACCCATCATTGTAGGATGTTCTGCAGGTATTGGCCGAACGGGGTCTTTTATTGTGCTTTGTTCACTTCTTCGTGCCCATGGCTTTCTGCCTCCTCCATGCTCTCCAACCCCTGCATCTGCACTTCCAAGCACGCCTTTAGGACCTCTGCCCAGTGAACTGCAGGAGGATCTTGCAGTTCAAGAAATCGATTCTCTGAGAGATCAGCGGCCAGGGATGGTACAACGACCCGAGCAGGTTTTACTTGTTTACGATGTATTGAAAACGGCATTTACTTTGCGGTGATACTGTATTAATTGGTTAGCATGGTTGTAGCAATAGTCAAGTATGTAATTGTTTGCCGAGGTTCGTCAGTCTAAGCATGACATAGGCGGGCTTGTTCTATGGCCCTTCGACATTGCTTGCAGACGTGTAGACGTGCTCAGTATCTGCAAAGAGCTGCTCACTGCCGGTGGAACTCGAGTTTGTCTTCTTCAGACTTGGGTGTTCGTGAATCCTTACCACCAGACCATGGAAACTTGAATGCTCCTCAGAGCAACGACCCCGAATTGTCGGACCAGGAATGGGAAATTAGAACAGGTATACTTTTCGCCTGCATTTACTTTGATTCTGAATCCATAGGTCGGGCAATAAATGTTATCAAGCAGACACTGCCAGAATTCTTCTCTATAGGTCTTGTTACATCTGTAGACAAAGCTACGGGTGAACCACGGCCATCTGCTTCGATTGTAACCCCTGCCAGTCTGCCTGCCGTCGACGACGACGCTGAGCATATCTACAGTCCAAAGGTCCGGCTATCCTACACGCCGCCTGATCCATTGCCTGCGCCATTTCCCAAGACTTTTAAAGCAGAAGGTCTGTCTCTCTACCTGATGTCGTCTGTGTTTGTGCGACATACGTTCAATGTCTTGTGCACGGATGTTCAAGTCGCTATGAACAGGGTCGCAGTCAATGATCCTACTACTGGCCTGCCATACACGCCACCTTCAGACTTCCCTGCCAAACAGGCTGCTCGAAAGCGGAGAGAGAAGAGTCTCTTCGTTGGTCTGACCGTCCATGGAAAGTCTCGAATGACAGGAACGCCTGGCGAGTGGGAAGTGTGAGTCTTTCCTGTTACAATAACCTATGCTCATGGTGCTTAGAAATTCCACATATATCTTTTCAGCAGTGTCCGGGCTAGTCCATACGCACACTGTCAATTCAATTCACCCAGCTCCTCATCAAGCTGTCTACGAGTCACTCAGGTTGAGCCTGAGCAACGTGTTCGGGTTTGATGCTCCACCAAAACCGCAGATCGAGCCTGCGACAAAACGTAGTTTCTGATATCTTATCTTGTAGATAGTACTTGCTCTAATTTGCACCCCGCTCAGACTCGCGAGCCGTCATGTCACGTGTCACAAACGCGCCTTGCATCGATCATTGACTCAGCCAATGTCTGGCGCAGTTGCAGAGTAAGTTCAACCTCTTGGCTGTATTGTAAGTAAAGCTATCCAGAGGTCAACCCGATAACAAAACCCGTCGCTACGATCGTCAGCTTCGGTTAGTCCATCTCACTTTGAATAACTCAATCTCAGACCTCGACAAGGCTATGGGCAGCAACTGGTCAAGCTGCACTGGAAAACTGCAGAATCTTGGTCATATCTGCTTCTGCTACATCAACCTCCATCTTGAAGAATTTGGTACTACCCGGCATCGGTCATTACACGATCCTTGATCCAGGCAGAGTAACACCCGAAGATGCTGGGAACAACTTCTTCTTTGAAGGTCCATCTAGCATAGGAAAGTCTCGGGCAGAAGAGGCTGTACGTCTGCTCAATGAGCTCAACGACGGCGTAGAGGGCAATGCAAATACAGCAAGCCTTGCGGAGCTGCTGGAGAAGAATCCGTCTTATATAACCTCATTCTCACTTGTCATTGCGCATAATCTTGAAACTACCCTGTTGCAGAAGCTGTCTACATTGTTATGGTCAGATCCCGCGTTACCCATTCTTGTGGTTGTCGATTCCGCTGGCTTCTTGGCAGAGTTTTCAATACAGTTCCATGAGCATACAAGTATGCCCTACAACTTGATGTTCTTGACTGACCTCTTCTGCAGTCATTGAAAGCCATTCAGATACCGCTCCGTCTCTGCGAATTGACAAAGCGTTCCCGGCCCTTCTCGAACATGCTGTGTCACTAGACTTCAAGAACATGGACCCCACCGACCATACCCATGTTCCCTACGTCGTAATTCTTGTTCGAGCGCTTGAGGACTGGAAGAAAACGGTGAGCGATTTTGCGGTCAGTCATTCACCCCGGCTGACACTAACGCTAGCACAACGGAAACCCACCACAAACCAGCGACGAGAAGAAGGCTTTCAAAGCCAGTGTTTTGGACATGCGAATCAAATTTGATGAGGAAAACTTTGAAGAAGCGGAGGCTCAAGCCTATCGTTGTTGGACAACCACCAATGTCCCTTCCGAAGTCGCGTCCCTCTTCTCTGATCCCAATCTCGCAAATCTCTCTCCTGATTCACCGCCCTTCTTCCACCTTCTTGATGCGCTGCGTCAGTTCTCGGAGCTGCCGCCACATACACTTCCACTCACAAGTACGCTTCCGGATATGAAAGCTAACACTAGCAGTTACATTCATCTACAAAAGCTATACAAGACTCGGGCAGAGGAGGAGAAAGCCGTTTTCAAATCCTTCCTTAAAGTTCCAATAGATGATGCTATCGTTGATTCCTTTGCGAAGAATTGCCATGCTATCAAGATTCTCAAAGGCAAACCTTGGGGCAGCTTTGACAACAATCTAGATACTTTAGGTGGGCATATTTCGATCTGTAAACCGGTCGTGACCTCTTGCTAGCCGACGCTCTCGCCTCCAACCCCAAACCTGCAGCCACACATTTAGCGCTCTTGGCACTGCGTCGTCTCAATGTAAAATCTATTCCACCTACCGTTGAGAATCTCACCACAGAGGCGCTGAACGTGCTACCCCAAGGCACAGAACTTCCAGACGAATGGAACGACGCTGCGGGTGAAATGTATGTTCATTTTCTGCCCATCGGCTTCTCATCACGCACCGTTTAGTGCACGAGCTCCCACTGCCGATCTTCCCAATACAGCAGCATTCCTCGGAGGGCTAGTTGCTCAAGAAGTAATCAAGATGATCACAAAACAGTACGTCCCGATCGATGGGATCTGTGTTATCGACTTGGTGGAGACTTGGACTGGTATAATTTGACCTTTCCAGAATTAGTAGAATTGAACATACGCCCGTTGTGTTGTATAGGCTAACGAGACTGCTTTCGCGTGAACCAACCCGGTGGTCGGACCCACCGTGGATCATCAATATGGCAAGTTTGGCAAGTGATCTTTGTGTTGTGCATCTCAACTTTCATCAAGTTTAACATTAGACCCATAGAGCCCGCAGTGTTTCCCTGATGTGATATTTCTTTTTCAGTGCTTCAATTTAACTGTTTTTTCAAACTGCCACGTGACTTGGACTAACCTGCCACAGACGCGCTCGATAGAGTCCACATAGTGAATGAGTTCAGCCTGCCAATACTGAACCTTTGCTAACGTGAAAAGGAACTAGAATACCTTTGAATTTCAGCCGACATGCCCCTGGGTCGACTTGGTTCGCGCCTCAATGGCCGCGCAGCCACGTATCAACCTTTTCCTCTTCCACCCGACCAGGTGTGGAATGCTGAACCTGTATGATTTTCAAAAAAAAATTCCACCATGCCATGCAAATGATCAAACAGATAAAAGAAGGGATTTATAGCTACTCGTCTTCCGGATTCACTGTTATGGGTTACAGGCCGAAACGACCCAGCGAAATCTTGGCTGAAATCACTGCTCAGTATGAAGAGCGGGCTGTCAACAGATGGGGTCAGGAACGCCGTGGAGGGCCAGGAAAAAAGAAAGGCAAAACCTTTTTTCAAGTATGTCGTCCGACTCACGCCGATTTATCACGCTGAATTATGGTCAAGGCACATCTGACGTGGTACGGCGTCGAATATGATACCAGTGAATCGGCAGCTGAGCTCGAAGATCGCCTCTTGGAGGCACTTGGCACGCGTCCTCCTCCTTCTCTCGCACCAAGCATCTATGTTATCGAGGCAGAAATGCGTCAGCGTTATATTGAAGAAACTGCTGTTGAGCAGAATAGGTGGGTCGATTCTTTTTTACGCGTTTTGACGATGAATCCAGCGAATCTGTCCTCAGGGTTATCGATCGCCTCGCTTCGCTAGGGCATACGAGCCACAGT
>CEMS01905151.1:1158-11354 GCA_900068915.1 Megacollybia platyphylla | reverse complement strand
AGCCAGCTGTGTAAGATTCTTTGCCGATTCAAACGTTATTGAATAGAAATGAATCTTGAATGCAGGATACTTGGCGCCAATTTCGTTCTTGACTAGTTTTCTGGGCCCTTTCGCTAACGTCTGAGTCTGAGTCTGAGTCTGCAGACTGAGTTGCTTCAGAGTCCTTTAATGCAAGTTGATTGGCCCTGTTTGCACGCTCCTGATTATGACTATTCACAGCCTGTACATCTACGACCGGTAACGACCCGGATGCATGTTGCAAGCTTTCTGATTTATCGCAGACACTGCACTTGCATTTACTACCAAGACTGGCACCGGACAAGACGCCCTAAACCTGCTGCCGAAGGTGGAATTTTGCCCGCAGTCTCTCAAGCAGTCTCTGCACGATCAACTGATCCAAATGCTGGCCAATATCCTGCATTTTCAAGTCCGAGAAATGCTCTTGCTTCTTCTGGAGTACTCATTGCAGTCAATGAACCAACACAGCAACAAGTCTCGACCCCATTGTTGCAGGCTCCCCCACCTCCAGCTGGTCTGACAAGTACAGGTCTTGCTTTCGATGAAGAAGCAAAGCTCGTGTACGGGGTCATCCTTTCATTGAGAAACATGATCAAGAAACTCTCTGGGAGGTCAGAACTAAACTTGCTTGCCGAATCTTCTGATATCAGCCACAAGGGATGAACAGTTTGTCAGCTACCGTACCTCTGCGTACAAACTTCATCTATATGAGACAGTTTCAGGCTACAAGTTCGTCATGCTCAGCGATCCGACCATCAATTCCCTTCGTTCCATTCTCCGCCAGATATATGTTGGTCCCTTCCTCGAATACGTAGTCAGGAACCCTCTTATCAAAATGGATTCAAGAGAGCACGGTGTCGACAACGAATTCTTTCGTGGTAGCGTCGACCGTCTAATCCGAGGACTGGAAGTTTTTTCTAGTTGAATCAATACACAACAAAGGTCCTTTCTATCCGGGTGTAGTAGTAGATTCTTTACCTATGTGCTCCTCTTCAAACTGTTGTCGCAATGATTTCATCAGCGACATTTTCATCTCCCTCTCGGGCGCACTCTCCCCCTTCTCGTCACCCTCTCCTGCTACGGCCTCGTCCAACGCTAGCTTGGTCTCTCCAAGCCGTAACATATGTTCCTCTATTGTTCCACGAGACACCAATTTCACTACATCTACATCACGTTTTTGGCCTATGCGGTAGGCACGATCTTGCGCTTGTCGGTCATTGTGTGGGTTGAAATCGTGGTCAAACCTTGTACAAAATATTCAGTCTACGCAGTTGTCTGATCTTGTTGCACCTACATGATCACAACTGACGCGGCAGTTAGGTTAATACCCATACCTATGTAACACGTCAGTCATTGTTGAAATGCCAAGACACAACATACCGCCTGCTTTTGTCGAAAGTAAAAACACAGGTATCTCTTCGTCCTCAGTGAATTCATCTACTAGCGTTTGTCGAATATCGACGGCGGTTGAACCAGTTAGCATGAGATAACGGGTCTCCCGCTGCTTGAGGATGGCTTGCAAGATATCAAGAATCTGGGTGAACTACAAAAACTTCAAAACGAGGAAAAGACAAAGCACAAAGCATCAAACCTGAGAAAAGATCAACACCTTCCTTCCCTCGCTCTTGTATTGGTCGAGAAGTTTCAATAAAATCTGGATCTTGCCAGAATCTGAATAACACTTATTGTCCTGAATATATTTCTTCAAACACTGAAAACAGCAGAATTAGTTGCCACCGAACCCGAAAATAACCTCAAACGAACCTTATATGTCCCACAAAACACTTGCAATTCTGAATCCGTCATGACAGTCATATCCTCCTTCACTAAATCAAACAACGCCCCACGCTTCTTGAAATCTGGTTCCTTGATGAGCTGCTTCGCCATAGCAGTCAAGACTTCATCATTGAACAACTTTCGGAAAAGCATGGGATGAGAAGCAGCTTTACGAAGATCCATCAAGACATTGGAGCTGTTCTCCACGTACACCTTGTCCTTTGGCCGTGCCTTGGGACCAGTCTTCTTCCCTTTACCACGTCCAGTTGAACCTGGTGTCGGAGCATCCGTTGTTTCGGCAGATGGGGCGTCCACAATGTCAAGAACGGTCTTTCGAGAACGCTGCATTGCATCTTGGTAGATAGATGACTGTAACGGTGTCATCTCACACCACTCGATTCGCTCTGTCTTCTTTGGAAGGTCATGAAGAACCTAGCGTTTTCAGTACACAAGGAAGTCAGGACAAAAGACGCCCTAACCTGATCCTTCCGCCGCCGCAAGACAAAGGGAGTCATCATCTTCTTGGCTCTTGACACACGTTCCTGAGCTAACAATGATACTTTCGAATCTCCTTTAACCTTGAAAATGGCACGCAAAGAGTCCCAAGCGTTTTGGAAATGATGGGGCAGAATAAAGTTCATCAAAGACTATTAGTGTTTTGAGTACCTCGTCACTCTAGTGGAAGATAGACATACCACCAGCTCTTGCAAGTTGTTCTGCAAGGGAGTGCCAGTTAAAAGAAGTCGCCACCGAGACTCGACTTTGAGCAATGATTGATATCGCTGGGATTGGAAGTTCTTGAGCACATGGCCTTCGTCGAACACGCAACACTGAAGCGACATCAGCGTGACAGGGTGAAGATGTTCGGAGCACCTACGTCCCACTCGATCCGCCTGAAAAACTTGCGATCACTTTCTCCTTGCGCCAAGTTGTAAGTTGTGATGAGGATATCCCAACCTTCTGGGTTTTTTGACCTCTGGTTTTCCAAAAGCTCTTGACGTAGGTTGACACGGTCGTCTTTGCCTCCGTAGTATACTTGTACAGAGACAATGGGTGCGAAGCGGCTAAACTCTCTCAGCCAGTTCTCTAGTGTCGAAGAGCTGGGGTGTATAAGAAGAGGGGCAGTAGCTTGAGCAAAGCGACGTACGGAACAATGATGAGATGAGGTCTTTTGTTGCCTTTTTCTTTGAGATAGGCAAAGAAGCTGATGACTTGAATTGTTTTGCCCAGGCCTGTCGTCGTCGTGTCAGAACAAGGTGAGAGCCATGAGGGAACACGTACCCATCTCATCTGCAAGGATACAACTGTATCGTTCATCATACAACAAACGAAGCCAGTTCACCCCGAGCAACTGATACTCTTTGAGCTGCACATTCGGGGACAGCAGAGAAGGCTGCGTGTCCAAATACCCATCAGGTCTATGGTCCTGGAGTGGGGCAATAGATCTAAGACTGATCGCGCCATCCTCAACCTCGTCCGTTGGGGTAGGACATTCCTTTTCTTTGCCCTTCAATGAGGATGATGTCCACGAATCGATGGTAGTTCGCAACTCATTCCCGATCTGTTCGCAATCCTCTAGAATGCTGTCGACAGTACCGTAACCCTGGAAGATACTGGTAGAGTCTTCGAACATTCTTGGACTTATACCCCCCGGACCTGCCTTTTTCTTGCCTTGGCCAAGACGGTTATTGAGATCTTCGACAGATTCGAATGGTCGAAGCTCAATGATCTTCTTTGCTTGTTCGGGAGTACAGCCTAAGAGATTGTTAGAACCAAACGAGATGGAGAGAGTGAAAGGTACCTGTAAGTTCTTGCAGCGCTTCAGGACTTCTGGTATTGAAGTAGTCCAGAGCGCGTATCCTCTCTTGGTTATCTTGCCAAAGCCGTTTCGCATTATGCTCGTCTTTGTCCTCGTCACTACCACTCTCCGAAAACTCTGATTCCGAATCGAGAACGAGTTTCTTTGCACGTTTGCGTGGAGGTGGAGCAGTTCTGACTGGGGTATGTCTCGTAGAAGGGGGCGGAGTAGCGTAGATGGTTGATGTCGAGGGTTGGGATTCTACTGCACGATTTGGCATGCGTCTATAGATCATCGATTTCTTGGCTCGTTCTCTGTCCATTTCACGCTGGGCTCTGGTGGCGTTGTCCACATCTGCAACTCGTCCTGTGGCTTCCTTTGGAAGGGACGACTGGAAAGAGGGAGGAGGTGCCCAGTTGGGATCTGCCAAAAGCTGCGTTGCAATTCTGACATCCATGTTGGCATATTTCCAAGCTGCCCTGACTCGTTCTTCTTTCTCCTGGGGCATAGTGAATTTGAAGCGAGTGAAAAGCGTGTCTTCGTCGGGAGCGGCTAGAACGGGGAGATCTGGAGCTGTTTTACGAACAATACGCGATCTAGTGGCAACTTCTGGTAGTTCGTCTGATTCAGCGCCATCTGCAGTGACTGCGAGATTGCGACGACGAGGGGCACGCAGGAGCCCAGGAGAATCTGGGAACTGTTGCTCGATATGCTGACGCTTTCTTGGAGGCTCGTGTTCGTCGCCTGAGGGGCGAGGATGGTAGAGAGGAGTGCCTGAATGGAAACCGGTGCTGACAGTGAGAGGGTCAATGCCCGCCGTAGGGCCTATTTGAGGCCAACCAAAGCCGAAGGTACCGTTATTGAAGGCAGCGTTTGACGCATTATTATTTATTCCATTGTTGAAGTTAGTGAAACCATTATGAAAGCCATTGCTATGGACGTTCTGATTAATGCCAAGATGGCGTTGGGCGAATGGACGGTAGGAATCTGCGGGCGTTGGGCTCGAACTAGGTACAAGAATGTTGCCCATATTAACTGGAGAGTTATTCATAAAAAACCGCGACGGTGTCGTAGCATCTCGCGACTGCGATGGAAGATAGGGCATATCGTACGACGACGACGACAAAGGCTGGTCTGGCATCGTCGATGGTTGGTTCACTGGTTGCGAAGACACAGCTGAACTTTGTTTGCCTTTGGTGAAACGGAGTTGATCTAAAACCGCCGTCCGCTGGCAAAATGCAAATTTGAATCAAACAACACAGCAATTCGCGTGCTCTTTACCTTGGTTGCTGCATCGTTATTGGCAGACATAAGTAACGTCGAGCTCAGATATCTAGTCGATGTTCGAGACGTTCGAGACTCTGCAGGTTCTCAATACTGAAGGTGTCCGAGTCAACGCTGCCTCAATTTACACAGCGACAAGCAAACAATAAGCCACAAAACAAATGCTATTCCATAGTGGTAAAAGTAACAGGGAGCTATGGGACAACCGGTACAGCATAGATGACCTTCTAACTCCAGGTGGGTATCGATGAAATGGTTTTGTCGAGCACCGATCATCTTTGAAGCAATGTATGCCTTCATATAGACCGTTCTGAACGCAAACTTGACGTAGCAACCCAAAGCCTCGGACCCGTATACTCGGCGCGCAGACAAATCGACAGGAGAAGTGAAGAGTGCTTCAGGCAACCAGCCTTATGAATGGATGAAAGACCTCATAAAGGCAAAGGCGGAACATTCGAGTTGCGAAACATTAATTGAAGGGTACCTGCAGCGTGAATTTCTATATTACGCACCATTGATCCATTATTGAAAAATGCAAGGGTACAACGGCGAATACCTGGGCGTCAAGGTATTTTATACCTGAAAAGAGCTTTTGCGCCACACAAACTCTTCCGTGGAAAAATGACACAGAAAAATCTGAATTGCCATAGAACTACCTCGTTTAACCCGATACGTCGCAGGTGGCGCACAGAACCGCGGTTTCAAGGCAGGACCTGCAAAATAGATAAAAACCAAGCCATTCAGTCATAATATTCATCAACGCAACCGTATCAACTGGCAGCGACGGCAGACGACGACATTGAGATCGATGAGTAACGCAACATGGTGGGAGAAAGAAAGAAAGAGGCGATGAGGTCACGCATCTTTCCGTCCACGTGTGTTACTGCGGCACTAAATCTAACTTTGACTATGAGTTCGCTTGGATATCTCCTCCTCATACCAAGCATTGGTATATCGCTAGCAGTCTTTGTGCCGTTAACAGGTGCATTGGTTCGTTTAAGAGCCAACTACAATCCGAAAGGCCTTCAGCTCGATGCGGAAGGCGGTGCGCAGCCGCATACAGGTAATTCTGCCAAGTTTCACTGTCAACTGCTTAAAAACTACGAAAATAAGGCCCTGTAGTACATTCGTACTTTGCTATGATGAAAAGGGTTGTTCAGATAGAGGTCAGTGGATTTATTTTCTTCAAGTCGTTCCAGTTGACGCGCGTCACTAGGGCTGGAGCGGAATATACAAAGGATTGAGTAGGTCTCAGCCATTCTAGGTTCATCAATAACCTCTGCCAGTGCCCACGTTCCTCAGTACTCTCTTCGTTACGTCGTTCATCGTCCTTACAATGGACACCGACAAGCCCCGATCAGGCAGGTACAGAGCGCCCGAAACGGGTGTCTTTGGCACACTGCTCTACGCCCTCGTAGCAATGCTTGTCAGTCTCCCAACTGCAATCTTGACATACCGGTAAGTCTAGCCGTTCTCAAGCCAATTGCAATCAACTCGACCATTAGAGCAATAACGACTCCCCACAAGCTGGGTTACTTCCAGCCAATGAAATCTCTGCGCATTCTACTCACTCCAACTGAACGCAGCAAACCTTGGATTGTCTACCTTACACCAGGTCTCCTCGCTGCCGAAGTCGCGCATGTAGCCATTGTCGTGCTAGGTCTGACTCCCCTTCGTCGTTTCCTCCTTCCTTCGTTCGGTGACCCAGATACCACGTACGAGGATTTCTCGACAATCAAGATGGCCATTTACTTTGTCTTGCTCGTCTTGGCTACACTCATCTTGACACCTCTAGAAGTCATGAGCACGCGGCTCGCAATCCAGCGAAACCACGCTTCTGCAGAGTACAATTCTGTGGCTCAAGAAGTAGACGGTGACGCTGAAGATATTGCATTCTTGGGTGCCGAAGAGGACGTCATTGGGTTGAGAAACGAGGAGGATCCTTACACTGGTTTTGTGGATTGTGCAAAGAGGATTATTGATGAGGAAGGCTGGAAAGCTTTGTATCGTGCCTGGTGGATTACGTTTCTGGGTGCGCTCATTAGCACTGCTGCTTAAGTATGTATCGACTATAGTTCAGGAATCAATATATAATATCGACTTGCAGGGTGTATCTGACACGTGACTCCATCGGGGCAAGGAGGACCAAGATAGGACAGGAATACCCGCAAGGTCCCAAGAGGGAACGCCCGGGGCCGCACTACACGAAGCAAGTGCTGCGGACGTAGAGAGTTGTCATCAAGCGTCGCCCTCCCAATAAGAGGCGCGCTCTGTCCACGAGCCTCAGAATTGCTGCCAAGTATCAAGCACAATCTTGGTAGGCTTTTGCATCTCCTTGGCCTCTTTGCATTGTGCTATGCAGTCGGACGTTTGGAGTCGGCAAAGCTAGCTTGACTGTTATCGTGTGGCATGCGGATGTTAGTTAATCAACGAAACAGGCAAGGAAGGCAAGACCATCTCCAAATCTGGTCTGGCGTTGTGGACCGTCCATCGTATGGTTACGTTGGAAACAACCATCTGCTTCCACAGGACTCAGTACAGTTCATACATGCTATCTGTTCAACTTTTTTGCCTCCCGGACATGGCCACTTTGGTGAGAAACATGTTTCAATTGGGGTCCGAGTTTTTCTGACATATACTCCTATTGCATCGCCTTTCTGCTAACGACCGCATGCTAGTGGTCGCATACAAGAGTCGGCATCACGTAATGTTAACTCTGCAGACAGTCTTGACCTCTCAAGATCTCAATTCTCAGCTCCTCTGCTGGCATGGTCGAGGCAGAGAGTCACAAAAAGCCTCTGAAATGTGTTGGCCTTGGCTCTGCTCTAAACTGTCCCGCGATATCGCGATCCTGCTGATACGGAGATCAGAATCCACGCCATACGCCGCAGAATGATAGACGTTAAGACTGCATGACGCTGCTGCTCACGAGCTCAGGTACTATCACATCGCCCCCTGGTTCCTTATGGGTAAATTTATCTACGAGTTCCGGAGCTACCGTACGACAAGGTTATACGATAAATAGGTTGTTGTCATGCCATACTGCTTCTTATCGACTCTCTTCTGTCGACCTTCCTCATGGCCTCTCCTGTGGAATCCCTCCCCAAGAACGGGACTTCTATACTAGAGAAACACGACTCCTTTGCCGACGAAAAGTCTGCCGACGAGAAACAGGTCGTCCCTGCCGTTCAAGGTGATGTCTACGACGATGTTCGCGCCATCGACCTGGGGGAAGACGGAAAAGAACGACCCATTGGTATATCCTCTTCCTTGCCATCTGTTTTTATTTTATTTAAAAAAAAATCATCTCTCAGAGACCGATGTTGATGTCGCTACTCGTCTCATCTCCCTCGAAGACGATCCCACATTGCCTTGCTTCACTTTCAGGTTATGGTTCCTTGGTCTTGGTCTTTCTTGCTTTGGTGCAGTCTTGGGGCAAATTTTCGTATGTTCCTTTAAGTATTCGAGTGGGTGGACGCACTAACCCCCTTCAACTTAGTACTTCCGTCCCCAGACTGTCTATGTCAGCCAGCTGTTCCTTCAAATCATCGCCTATATCCTCGGTGTTGGATTAGAGATTATCATGCCAGGTCCCGGCAATCCCTTCTCGAGCCTTCAAACTCCGGATACTGCCTTCTGGAGATTTTTCAATCCTGGTCCATTTAGTTGGTATCCCGCTTCTCTTACAAATCTTTTGATATCCGCCTTCTTCAGACATCAAAGAACATGTGGCTATTACAATTTTTGCCACCACTGCTGCCGAGTCCGCACTGGCAATTAGCATCTTTGCCGCCGATTCTCTGTATTACCACATTCAGGTATCCTTCTTTGGTCTTGAGCCCCTTCCGGCTCACTGATTCCGTTAAAGCCTAACGTAGGAGTGGGCATATTCACGCTAATTGGATCCCAACTCATCGGTTACGGCTTGGGTATGTACATACTACCTGCTCATAACTCCGTCACTAACCAAATTCTGCAGCGGGTATGATGCGGGCCTTCTTGGTCTTCCCAACTTTCATCGTCTACCCCAATCTCCTGCCAACTGTACAGCTTTTCGACGCCTTGCACCGCGGCAAGAAAATCTTCCTCCAGAAAAAACGCGTCCAATTCTTCTGGTTCACCTTTCTCGCCATCTTCGTTTGGGAATGGTTCCCTGAATATATTGCCCCGACCCTTACGGGTATAAGCATATTCTGCTTGGCTAGGAAGGACAGTGCTTGGGTCACTCGGATCTTTGGTATCATTGTCTCCTTTCCATACAAGCCTAGTTCACGTCTTCTTCAGGTGGTGCCGCTGGTAACGAGGGGCTTGGTCTCTTCTCTATCTGCCTTGATTGGAACTACGTTGGTTCGGGAGGCGGTTCCATTGGAGCTCTGGTGCGTTCCTCAAGTATGATATCAACTCGAGTTTTATTTTTTTTAACAGTTCACACCGCTGACAACACAGCTGTCCCTTTACGTCGGTGTGGTTATCTGCATGTATGCATGCTAGTTTTCATCTCGAAAACCCACTGAAAGACCCGTTTAGAATTACTTTCTGTGTTTGCTATGCTCGCAACACGTGGAGCGCTCAAAGCTTCCCATTTTTGTCTCAAACGCTCTTCTACGAAAATGGGTCGGTATATGATCAGCTCTCTATCTTGGACGATAATTTCCGTCTTGACCCAGCTAAACTGGAGCAAGTTGTGAGTCCATTTATTGTGTCACTGATGCAGTCTCGTTAACCTCCTCAGGGTCTTCCTTGGTTCGCTCCGACGAACATCCTCTACATGATCGGCAGTAATATGGCAATCGGAGCGACCGTCATGCACGTCTTCTTGTGGTACGGGAAGGACATCTTGGACGTGATCAACAAATATCGAGTAGGCACTCTTTCTCATTATATTACGAATGACTGAAGGTACCTCCTAGCATGGAGAAACATATGATCCCCACTACGAAAAGATGAAGGTGAAGATGTCACCGACGACTGTATTATAGCTAACATTCCCTCGGCAGGCTTACCCAGAGGTGCCTATGTGGTGGTATGGTGCCGTCTTCCTAGCCAGTTTTGGTATGGCGATGGCTACCGTCTATACCAGTCAATCTGGACTGCCCTGGCAAGTGTTCTCCCTTTGGCATATATTTTACTGACCTTCCTGGAAGGTGGGGCCTCATCGTCGCTATCATTATCTCTGCTATCTTTCTGCCTTTCGTCATCACAGTATACGCCATCACCGGTATGCCACTTTCTTGCCTGTAATAGTACGACACGATCTGAACTTTCTCTACTAGGTTTCGTCACTAACATTGAAAATGTTGTGCAGGTAAATGCAGTTGCG
>CEMS01905146.1:100210-152509 GCA_900068915.1 Megacollybia platyphylla | reverse complement strand
CTGCATATTTGAATGGCGCGTTTTATAATACTTGTGCTTCACCTACAAAAGTATGCGTACAAGTAGCTAAATTATGTCGTGTGCTTGTTTGTAACTATGTGGTCATGAACGGACTCTTCCATGAACCCTATTACTCCTCGCATTATGCCCAGGCATATCTGCCTCAGAAAAACACCCCTGCAACGTCCGCAGACGCTCAACGCATGCCCTCCAGACCACACGCACCTGGAAATCATCGCTGCACTTACAAAAATTGCAGTTTTACTGGTTCTTTGCAAACCCTTCAAGTGCACAGAATGGACCGCCATCTAATTCATCCACCAGGATGGAACAAGAAAAAAAAGGAGGAAGATTGGGATGCTGATCCGAGTCTCAAAGGGTGAACAATCTCGTTTCGTCACGTCCACTTGCTGATCAAAATCAAAGCAAGCCTATTCCAATTGCTGGCACTGCGATTGTGCTAGACAACCCAGACGCACTGCAGACCTGGATTGCTGATCGAAAGCGCCGCTGGCCCACAGCAGCTCGCGTTCATGACAAAAAGTGTAAGGCAGACGAGGCCTTGGCTCGTGGTCAGCTGTCTGCGCAAGACTTGGGTATATTTGCATCCAAACGTCGTAGATGCGACACACGAGAAGACAAGCCAAGAAAACAATTACGGGTGACTCCTACCTTTGCTCAGCGGGTTGAGTCCAGTAGCAGCGATGATGATGAGCCCCCAGAAGCGATTTCATCGAAACAGTCCTATGAACCTTCAGGACCGCTGATACGCCCGGATCCTGTACCCAGTCTTCTAACATGGCCTGTCCAGAGGTCCAGGAAAGCACCTCCGAATCCTTTTGCTCCGCGGTCCATTCTGTTGCACAGTGTATGTGATTGATCTGCTAGACTTGACTCTGATAACCTGCGCCACCAGCTTCTGGGTCCGGAAATACAAATGACAGTGTCTAATCTTTCACAAGCCATCCGGTTCCTTGTTGATAATGACTTTTTACAAGGCGTAGAACTTGAACCAGGTCATGCAGAGGACAAATTAATAGAGGTTCTAGACAAAAAATAGTATCCTCTCAACCCCTCTCTGAACTCTCGGTTTCACTTTCGTCAGACCCACTCTCCTCTAGCTCACTGGGATCGATATCTAATTGCCGTTTCTCCACAACGAACCCCAGCTCTCCCAGTTCTTCCCCCGTCTCGTCTGCTTTTGCAGGAGCCGTGGTTACGACAACAACGGACGAAGATGGTTGGAATAAGGGTAACAAGTAATTAGACAAAGCAGAGAGCACGTCCTTCTTTGTGACCGCCTGGAATTTTTCCAGTAGTTCCACTTGTTGATTTTGTGGTACGCCTTTCAGCGCCTGGTTGATGAACGACATGGTAGCCTACGGTGCAAATGTAATTAACCAACGCCGCAAGAATGAACAAAGACTGACCGCCCGTCCCGCTGTGGACACAGACTTGGTGACACCATACACAATACTGCTTTTAGATGCTTCTAGCGTTGTGCTTGCAAGGGGTATCTGGCAGGTACTTCAGCAAATCAACAAATGGTAGATGTCCAGCTTACAGATCCGTCGACAAGCCCTTTCATTAATTTTGAAGCCTCTTTATAAGCGCCCATGCTGTTTGAACTCTGGAATCAATGTCAAACATCGGATAATTCAAAGAAAAGCTTTTACACGATACAACGAGAAATTCAGAAGACCAGCTTCGAGGTCTAAGGAAACATGGGCTCCTGGAATCGTTGTCAGCTGGTAGAATGCGACATGCGAATTAACAACCATACGCAAGGCCAGAACCACGAATAAAGCGCCACAAAAAGCTCTCTGTTTTTCCGAGAGATCAGTGGCCAGAGCTATATGACAATGAACATACCGGTTCCGTTGAGAACTTCCACAGCAACCCTAAGGGAAGCATAGTCAGCATGTTCGAATCCTCGAAGGCCCTTCGAGGTGCTCGTAAGATAAGCACTCTCGATAGTTGGAAGACTGAAAACGATGGCCTGTGGAACAGTAATAAGTTTTTCAATGTCTTTGAAAGTGACAACCACTACTTTTTGGACTGGGTTTTCACCCACGACACTCAATGTTTGATGTGCGGACGGTACTGGCGAAAGAACGACCTCCTATGACAATCAATACTCTGAAAATAACCATATCCAGCACGCACAGGTAGGAAATGGAAGTATCTGCCCCAAACACTGCGAGGATTCTTCAAGGCCAAGATGTCACCCGTGACAGAAAATCGTAGGCCAGACGGTTGAGTCACTGAGACCTAGTTAGAAGAATTATAGGACGAATGGCCCTTCTTACTCAGTCTACGGATATCTTCAAAGGCTTTGATGACACTTCCAGGATTTTCTTGTAGTTCTTGCGATAGCTTGGGCATGAAATCAATTTGAGGTAAAACACCGACCGCGCGTGAGGTCGAACGGTCGCTGTAGATCAGGTCTGCCCAAGCGGATTCCAGGACAGTGTTGCCATCACGTTTCATTTCAGGCAATGATTGCTGAAGCTTAGCGATAGTGACTTGAATTCTTGACATGGGTGGTCAAGTTGAACGATACGGTGATGTGCTTTCTCACCTCGCCTCCGTGAAGACCGTGCCATACACAAGGTCTTTAATCCATTCTACAGCCGTCTCGTAGAATGAAGTTTCCACTTTGATGGATATCCTCAAACACTCGGCAAACAACTCATTGATACCCAATGCCACCTCATACGACACAGTTTCGTTGTCCAGTTTGTTAATAACCTCTTCGTGGCTTAGAATCTCGCCGGATTGTCGTTTGACTGGGAATGTAAAGAAGGTAGATAGATAGGTGGAAATGTAACTGGTATTCTCAGCAGAGAATATGCGCAAACTAGACGGCTTACGGTCGCAGATTATCGGGAAGTTTTTCCAGTGAAAAGTAAGCATGAACGGAAACAAAATCGGACTGGATTTCAGCTTATCAGTGGCATAGTCGTCACTGAAGGTACCACCTACTTCCACATGATCGTACTGAATGAAAAAGGGCAGAGGTGTGCCGTCTTGTTGTATGTGTTTCGTAAGAGCTGACTCGAAGGCACGTGAAAGATTGCTTTTTCTGCCTGTACCCGGTTCTTGGTAGCTGTTTACGGGTATCCATGAAATGCTCTTGACGTTTGGTATATCTATCATATTCAGAAATATATCGGAGAGAAAGAAAGGTCTCACCAAATTCTGTCAAGATCTGTTCCGGTATAGGTCTATCGTGTTCTGCTTTGGCATTCTCCAATTCCTTCTTTGCCTGCTCTAAACCTTTTGGTCCCAGATTCTTGATCTGATTTTCTATCCGTGTCTTCTCATCACTTTCCAAGGTTTCTGCCAGGCGAGCGGACGGTTTTCCGACTACAATCACAGATTCAGGGTCAATGTAATAGCTGCATCAGCGAAGTATTAGTGAGTAGGGGCCATGTAGACGCCAGGCTTACCGTCGAAGAAGATCTGTCCACTGATGGTTCGTCCATTGTCGAAGAGCGACATACTCATTCATATCATCCATCGATCGCGACAGCTCTGAACCATCCTCACGACCATAGAGGAAGTCGTTGATAACAGCAGTAGAAAAGGTATCTCCTTTCGCAGATTCCAACTTACTACGGAACTGACGAAAATGTTAGGTTATTTCTTGAAAAGAACATGTTAGAAACCACCTGGCGCTCGTCTCTATTAATAACCGTAGCCATTCTTGTCATGTCAATTCCTTCTTCTGCTATCCTTCGGAAAGTGTTCCTCAGCTTCTCGGGAAACTCTTCGAGGTGTTCGGTAGCAACTGATCCAACGTAGATGGGCAAATAGACATTCGTCACCCGCATGTCCTCTGAGAAGTAGATATATGTGCTGGGCATATTGATTGATATACACCAGATGGAAACACGACATACCACATAGGTGACTCGATTTCTATGTATTCCTTGTTCAAAGGAGCGACAGCCGAAGAGGTCAGATATGTGCCTAGAATATCAAGGGCCTGCAAAAGGTGAACACTGGCACTATTGTCCGTAGCCAAGTAAAAACCTTTCGCTCAAGAAATTGGTTGGGCGCAGGTCCAAGGAAGTTGATGATCAACTCTCCCATTGCTAGAGGAGCTTAGGACGAGACATTGATAGGCCGGGTATACACACTCTCGTCCTGTTCAGGAAATTCCACAGTTTTAGTTACCGACTTGGACAATGGAGGTCGATTTGCGCTCGGGGTCTCGACGAAAGGTCGTCTCCATCCTGCGGGACGAGGGCCTTGATTCTGCCCATGAGCGATTAGATTGGGCTCTATCTTGTCCTGAATTACGGATAATAATGATGAAGTGCCACTCGACAATTTTCCAGCAACAATCAGACATAGATTGTGCGGAACATAATAAGATGCGTGATAATTTCGAACTAGTGCATGATTAGTGAAGAGATGTCTAAATTGTGAAACAGTCGCACTTTGCTCGACAGCAAGAACACGTATTGCGGACATCAAACCGCCTGTCTCGCTGCGATATGCGCTGCCCTGCGGGTCTAATGACCGCTGGAGGCTGAAAGAAATAAAAGAAGGCTTATGAGAACCTGATGAACCTACCATAGAGACATGAGGTCTCCCGATGTATTTTCTCTACCCTGCATCTCACTGTACACAACGCCGGAATCACGGCCAGTGGGATCGATATGGTGGACCTATGGGGTGACTATAACCAGACAAGGACTGAACCAGGCTGCTGACCTCTGTGATAAACCTGTTATTTATGATGAATGTCAAGCATTGCTTGAAGATGAGCAAGATAGACTGACCCAGCTTTAGTCATTGTCGGGTACAATATATGATCGACATATATTGGGAGTAACTGAAGGAACCCTTGTTCTCCTGCAGTGGAGACTGTGTAGGCAGTGTGGTCGGTATCAGTCCATGCGTTGGTACCGTTGGAGAAGCCTCGGTTAGCTAAGTGATCGATTATACCCTTGTAGGGGTATTTTTCAGAACCCATGAAGACAAGACTGGATATAATGAGAGAGTTGGTCGTGATTCGATAACACGCCTACTGTTCCAATGTATGTGGACATCCTGAATCATCGAAAACTGGAGAGAAGAAAGTCAACATGCTGGACGTTGCAACTGTGGTTGAGCAATGTACTTTCTGTGCCTACGACAAAATAGCCACTAACAATGGGTGCTGCATGGATTGAGGAATGATGGAAGAGGTCTTCAGGATTTCATATTACCGTCATAGTCTAGATGGACGACGCTGAGACCAGTGACACGACTCTTCCATTTGGAGACGACTGTATCAGTGCAAGCAGGTTTGAATTTGTTGACGAGGTCGAAGTTTGCGAATGAGGACATTGAACAACGGATGGCAGCAAGCGAACGAGTGAAGGGACTGAGATAGTTTCGGACTACCATATACGCACCACGTGACATTACAGATGCTGGCCCGGAACGCCCAAGACATACAAGCACTTCGTGAAGCTCGTAAGGCTAAGAAATTTTTGGTTTCACCGCAATCACAACCAGCTGCTCGCATACTTGAAAGACCCTGGCTCAATCTCGACTTGCCCAACAAATCATCGTCCACTGTTCGACTGCTGTCTTGGAATGTCTGTGCTTCTTAGTCCCTCCTAGAATTTCATTTATCTAGCTTTGTATATCAAGCTTCTTGCACAGACCCTAGTTCGTAAGTGCTTCTAATTCTCTGTGTCTCAGACCGATTGTTTATGGGTAAGGTCGTGAACTGTTCCCCACCAGCAATTGCTTGAAAGGTGGCTCCTTCTCAGTCTTTTTCTTTTCACCATATCTGAATGTAATAAGCTTCTCAACGCGAACATATGCTGCACTCTGAACTACTTCGTGACTCAGCGGATATCTTGTGTCTCCAAGAGGTTGATCGTCTGGACAAACTTTTACCTGTGTTGGAGCACGAAGGTTATTCCAGTCATTGGGCTGCAGGACCGGGCAAGAGACACGGGTGCCTCATTGCATTTAAAGCTGACAGATTCCTCAAAATCGAAGACAAAACTGTGCATTATGATGACCTAAAAGTTCATCTGCCTGGTTCTGAGCCGCGCCATGCCTCAACCTTCCGCACTAAGAACATAGGATATATACTCGCACTTCAGGAACGATCCAAGTCGACCGGATTAATTGTCGCTACAACCCATCTTTTCTGGCACCCCAGGTTCGCCTACAGTTCTGATTCTATGTAACGCGGCATTTCATGGATTCCTTAGTTACACTTACGAGCGAGCGAGGTCGGTGCAATGCCCTTTTTTGTCCTCATGCGGTTGCTGAACTGGTCACATAGGCAAGCTGCGATTTTGCGCCAGCAAGGTATGCACTCTTCCAAATGTCTTTTACCTTTTCAGTACCGTCCCTTTGTGAAGTCCTCAACTTCAGATCTGAACTCAATTTGAACGAATGGCCCTGCATACTAGCTGGAGGTTTGTTCTTTGCTGAGCTGTCAAGTGCATCTCAGACAATTAGATTTTAACTTTGCTCCGGACGATGCTTCATACACCCTCTTGCGAGGGGAGCCATTGCTATCCATCCACAAGATGCATCTGCAACAATCAAGTGTCATTCACCAGTCTATTGATCCCACTGTGCCGACTACCACGACAGAGGCAGTCGATGAAGAGAACGCCGATCCTGATCGGGTGATAACAAACGCAAGAGTTGCCTTACCATCTGATGGCTTGCTGTCCCCTGCTGAATTCAGCCTGCTATCTCAGAGTTCTTGGCCTCTGCGAAGTGCATATGATATAGGTTTGCAGAAATATCGAGATGCAGGCGGTGCTGTCCGAACTTTTGGTGGCCGTGTTTCACTCGCGGAATCAAGGTCAGGTAGGCACGAGCCCGAGTACACAAGTTATACACACTACTGGAAAACCGTACTAGGTGAGCGTTTCCCTCCAGAACTGGCGTTGTCTGACTGGTATGCTAGACTACATTTTCATTATGGATTCATCTAGTTGCCATGTCGCCATCTCGGGGCTCTTAGCTCCGCCACAATCTCATTCTGAACTGGAGCCAGGGCTACCACAGAAAGACGTCTGTGGAAGTGACCACATCTCGTTATGTGCCGATTTAGAGTTAGGTGAGTTACGTGTTCACCTGCAGCTCGTGTCCTTGGGGCCTTTACCAACTCATTGGCAGCCTTCAATACTTAGACAATACAACTCACGCTCATATCAGCCATTGCACTTGTGCCCAAGTTGAATAGCATTATGTAAATGTTAAGAACAAGATATAAAAGATGTGGCGGGTATGATGAAGAATGATGGCTATCCTCACGTCCTCAAGTCTATAAAGGTTGAAAATTAATAGTCCCAGTTATCATTGGCTCCTGACGGATCTATCAGAACCCGCCAGAAGACTATCGAACAACCCTCCTGCAGAAGTTTCGTTCCGCAGTTGTATCATATAAACGATACCTGTCCGCGCCCCCTTATCGCTCAACTCAATGGCCACACCTGTCTTGCCTACACGCTCTACACCATCTGTGAGGACGATGGTTGAGATGAGAACTGAATGATCACGATTGTCTGCTTCAACGACCAGTTGCTTGATGTTGGTGGGATCTTGCCTATACAGCTTCAACTTGGCGGATCCCAACGACTTCCATTGCGCGTGCTGCTGCTTCAGGAACACTTTGCATTTCATCTGGGCAGAAATCGTGGAAGTTACAGGCCCGGTATGGTGCGGTTCTTCAACTGGAGACTGTGGGGGACTGGGCACAAAGTCAGTTGTTTCCATTGTTGAGATTCGTGCATTGAATTGTGACGGTAAAAGGGGACGGGGCTGAGGTATGTGTAGATTGCCACCCGAGTTGTTTCTTGGTGGAGGAACATTATTCTGGAAATGATATCCTCCTGGACCTGCAGGAAGTGGAGGAGGGTGGGGTGATTCGTACTGAGAATGAATGGAACGACTGGATGGCGATTTTCGAACAACGCTTGGACCGTTAGGGTGTGGGGGCTCCGAGCCAGGACGAGGAAATGGTGGGTTAGGTTGCCCGTAGGGGATTGGATGGGAGGGAAGACCCTGTGGTAAAGAGGGATGAGGAAGGCCGTTGGGTGGTCCATGACGGAGATGAGGGTCACTGGACGTAGACATCTGTGAAATCATACTTGGATGTCGGAAGGTCTGTCCAGGAGCAAGAGAAGAGGGCTGACCAGGAAACCCCTGCTCTTGCATTGACCCCCTGCCATGTGGAGGAGCAAATTTGGGAATATCCCCTTCACGCAGTGAAACTGGAGGCGAAGGTCTTCTTGATTGAGGAGGACTAATACTGTGACTGATGCTATCACTGCTGTGTTGTGGAGCACCAATTGGGGGTCGTTGAGTCGGACTCGGGTTGGGAACAGAAGCAGCAAGCGGCCTTGGCGGACCATTCGGCAGACCATTAACGTTCAGCGGAGGAACCGGAGGAGGAGGCTGATTGGACACCGGTCCAACTGCTCATTAAATCAGACCATTAAACGAATTTTCAAAGCAGAGCCTTACTGGATGATGCAAATTCAATGCACTCCTTGAACTCAGCCAACATAAGATTGCGAGCTTGCAAAGATTCCGCATGTAAGAAGAGCGTCTCCTTTCTCATGATAACCACCTGAAGGACGGTATCTAAGAAATAATGGGCACTCAAACGAATAAACGACAACAACGCGAACCTTGACCAGGAACCTCAGAAACTCGAAGTACCTTGCCAGCTAACGGGGGATAGCAAAGCCACATATCCGGTCCATCCTGCCCATGCTGTGCTCGCTCCTCGGGAGTCATGCGTTCACAAACCAGAAACAGGTCTGACAACAAGAATAGGTGACCTCTGTTGTGAATAACTTCTTGCCCCGTCGAGTGAGGAGTAAAATGAATGACGACATCAAGCGAGAACCGTAGTTCCCGTGTAAAAGTCAGAGTTGGAGGGGACATTTGCAGTCGGACAGACTAAGAGCTCTCAGTATGAGGAACCGGCTCAAGTATTCAAAATACCTTTGGATTCATGGTGAAGATATCGAGGGTGCGTTGGGTGGAAAGTCTGCGCTCAAGATCGGATATTGGACTGGTCATTGTAGTAGATGAGCCCCGTATTGATGTATCGTGGGATGAACGTTCCCTACGCCTGTTAGACCTTTTGCGAGGAATTGCCTAGACTTACCGACTAGATGCACTGCTTCCTCGAACAGAGCTGCTAGCACTGCTATGCGATGGCTCTATGTCGCTAACCCGAACATTGCCGCTTGGCTGAGCATCGCTACCTCTGTTAGACCTCATGTCAATGACGACTTCATCCTGGGTCTCCACCAGGGCATGGTCTGGTGAAGACTGGCCGACATGTATTTCTTCGCGTTGCTCTTGGGTACTCAGCAATCTGTCGAGTGTGTCCAGAGCTCCGACAAGTAATTTATGATCGCTTCTGCCAGGTGCAGTGCTTTTTAACAGCCGGGCGTACAGCTTTCTGTAGTATTTCAAACGAAGTTTAGGCAGAAGGAACAAGGAGTCGAGGGTCCACTGTGAGTTGTCTAATGCACTCGACGCTGAGCTTGGTGGGGGACTGGTCTCGGAAAACGTGGATAGGACTTGGGTTAGTTTTGTATTTGATTGAGCCGGCTCCCAAGTATCAAAGCCAGAACGATATTTGGAGCAGTAAACAGCGTATGGCGGCTCGAGATCGTCAATCTGCCAATCACTTTAGCCGAAACACAGAAAGAAAGAGAACTGACCCAGCGCATCAATAGATCGCCGAGTGCTTTTGGAGATGAAGGGTTTGTGCCAATTTCCTTGAGTTTCTGGAAGAGCTTAATGACAGACGAAGCAAAAGGCACGACTGACCCCAAGCAGTGAACGATTTGCACGGTACACACCCTCGATGCTTCGGAACATCGTGTCCAGGTCTGGAGGAGGCAGATTCGAGCGTGACCATGCGGCTGCGACTTTCTGTTTGACGGATCTGAGAGATTGGAGAAGGAGGGATGTAATACAGACCCTTATAATACCGGTAAGCTGGTCTACATATGATTTCTCTGTGTCAACAAGGTCTGACAATGGACTGAGTTTTTTCGGTTTTGAATTAGAGGGTGAGCTGTTAATTGGAGTTGTTGGCGTTATTGGGGTTGCTGGAAGAAGAAGACCCTGATCAAAGGACGAGAATGAAGGGAGCGGAGGAAGACTCAATTCGTTCTCGTCGTCGTCCCCGCCGTGCTTTGGTCGCAGCGCAGTAACTGGCGACGCTGGTCGGGACATGCTGCTAATAAAAGATGGCACGTGATTATAACACGGCAGAATGACACGTGATTATGGATCTCCTAGCAGCTTTTCGCTCAAAGTTTTCATCTCCAGACGTACTTCTTCCCACAGTAGACAACTCGATATCGCAGCACGACTTTAATGCTCTTTCTGTCTACTATAAATCCGCGGATGAAGCAGTGCAGACTCCAGTGTGCTCGTTTCCATCTCCCTTTATGGCTGAGTGACCACGATATAGCTAGAAATAGTTGGTTATCTTCAAGGCTTTTCTGCCGTCGCCTGGTTCAGATACCGTCGTGTTCAATATGCATCGCTTTATGCACTGACTTTTACTTCCTGCATCACTGTCATCGGTCTTGTCGCCGCGGTCTATCGTCACCAACGCTGTTCAAGCCAATTTTTCAGAAGCCTCGAAAATCCTCGTGAGCTGCAAAAAGCAATGCATGCGGCATTAAACAGTAAAGAGTTTGCTGAACTTCCAGACGATAGTGAGCACGACTCCCGCATTGCATGTTCTTACGTCATTTGTAGATGTTACTTCAGACAGTCGTTGGGAGCAGATCAGACGCAAATCTGTGTCTTCACAGCCCTCTGCTTGGGATATCATCAGGCAGAAGCATACGCGCACCAAAGTTGATAACAGATGGAACGAAACATGACTGGTATCAATAATACATGTGTAGAAATACATTATCCTGCTATCAAATAACGAACGTTGCCACCGGATGCATGCCTTCAGATTCGTGTGCAGGAGGCCACCCAGACGGTGCAACTTGTCTTCCATGAGAAGGAACTGTCGGACTCTGCCCCTTAAAAGCCGGACTCATCGGCAGAGGGACCATTGGCTCGTCCGAAGGTGACTTTGAATTCTCATCCTTCCGCCAAAGCGTGTTGTGAGAAAACGGGTAGAGGGGAACTCCTACTTCCAGTGGCTGTTTCTGAGCTGTCAGGCGTACAATCTCTCTCATTAGCCCTTGCAGCAACCTCTCCTGGCGAGCTGTTGGAGCGTCAATGACACGACTGATAGAAGATATTAGCAACTTACTGCCAATCGGAGAGCGCTGTCCATAAGCCAACATAGCAAACCGCAGAACATTGATCTCTCCCCATACAGTAGACTCTTGTTCACTGTCTCCGATTTCAATGAAATATTTGCACAGCTGGACTTGTACTACCGCCGCCAGATACCAGCAAATCTGAACCACTTAGAATCGCCGTAACCCAATAGCAAGCGGGACTAACCGTCACAAAGGGATGTAACCTAGTGATGTCCAAGGAGGTTGCGGAGAGCATATAATAGGCCGCCAGAATGTAACGAGCAGAGTGAATACAACGCGAGGTTGAAATACACTGTGGGTCCGTAAAATCGAGATAAGGGTTGTGTAAAGTAATGGTCGCTCTGATAAAATCAGTTGGCCACATTATCACAAACGAGTCATCACATACGCGTGAGGAACTATGTGCACCATATATAGATCGGTATCAAGCGTACTGCCCTCTGGTGCGTCACTGACTCCAGAATTATTCTTATAAATGTGGGGCAGGCTCTCTAGAAAGTCTGTATACACGAGTTTGTCCAGTGCTCCGAATCCATCCAGAAAGAAAGGATTTTGATTTTTACTTGGCGCAGTAGGTGCACGCAAGTTGCCACGAACATTAAAGTCAGTGACTCTTCCAAATAGCATGACCGCCTTGATGAGTAAAATAAAGGAATCAGTGTATTGAGAAGGATGACGAATGAAAACATCGGGGCTAGACAAATCCTGAGGGTTACTAGGAACAGGAAGCTAAAATAATCGTGAATTCGACGCCAAAGTATCTAGACATCACTTACCTCTGATTCAAAGTCTTGATTTCTTAGCGGAAGCTCCGTTCCTAGGTCGCGTTCATCAACTGCATGGATCCAGCCACCCACAGAGGCAATACGGTCAAACATGATGGTCATCCACCATGTTCTGCGCCGCGACTCTAGGTCTCGCAAATCTTTCGGAGGTGCCAGGTAGGCGCCGGGGGAGTTGTTTCCGTGAGTAGAAAAGGTACCTGGATAATTAAGACGCAGTGGAACAGCCACTCGTGTCTGAAATCCAGCAAAAATCCAGACCTCAACCCATCGGCCCTCCTGATAAAAATACCATGACAGTAAGATGCAAGCCTGCATCACCGAGAATATGTCCTCCCCACTCGCCATGGTTTTATCTATGTATTGGCGAGTTTTACCCGCATGATATTCTGCAAAATTATCGCGACGAGTGCCATCTGGGCTGGTGACGACGGTCTGAGCAGACCAACGGGACGCAACCGCACACTACGAGAAATAAGATTAGTAGCAAGAAGGAAGAAAATTTCACAATAGCATGAAGGATAGCAGAATGAGGAAAGTTGGGGTCTCTCGGAGACAAAAGCATCGATGAGACGAATGATGGTCGGTGTAGGACTCTCGAGCCACAAGGATCACACCGGAAAAAGATATCAATGCTAAGAAAATAAGTCGGGTAAACCAGAAGAAAAGATGATACAAACTAATGATTTAAGGTCTGGGGATCAGGAAGATCGGGATTCCAACCCAGGAAAAGTAAGTCCATGAATGGATCGACACCTGTTTTGGAATTTGCGGTCCGCAGCTCTGGACTTCCGCTATTGCTTCTAAATCGTGTTTCTGCACTTTCTGAAGCCATACTCATTAAAGAGACATGGGGAAGTGAGATACCGCCATCGCTACCTGTACGTATAGACAAGGTTGGCGAAAGATGACTGCTCAAAGATGACTGGTTGGGAGAAACAGATCTCGAGTTGTAATTCTGTTGTTCATATAGTCGGGATTTGAGCTGCGCTACATCAGGTGAGCCCAAGTAACTAACATGCAAAGACACTTGCATATTTGGTCTTCGAGTTGTCTGATCCTCTCCACAGGGTCCGTATCAGGTGTAAGTGTCAGGCCCTCGACAGGATCGTATGAACACTGCGGTTCGGTAGGATGACTCGAAAGAGTCAGAATGGTTGCGATAAGGTAGACCTTAACTTACGCGTAACCAATGGGTGCTGGAACGCTGATTAAAGCTTGCCATTGTCTGGAAAATTAGCTCGTACAACGAAAAGGATAGAAGGACGCACTTGGCGCAAGTTCCACAGTGAGGGCGATTCGCATCACATTTCTAAGACGGAGTTGAGGCTGTAACAAACACGCAACCCAACTGGAAATTCGTACCAACTTACGCTTGCGACACTGGTTTCATTTGAGCCTCCTTGAAAGGTAACAAGATGCATACGGCCGACATACCTGACGACAAGCCTATATCTGGTTAGCAGCTGCATGGATATTGCACAGTAAATTACCTGATTTCTGCGGAGAGCGGGGCGAGCTGAAGATGAGGAGCTCTTTGGCATGATTTGCGAATGGCAAGGGGATAGATGGAACTTATATAAGCCCACGTGGAAGTTTGTTCCCAAGGTCAGGTGCATCGAACTGAATGTACGGATGGAATACTGTACAACTTATACCGAGCTCGCCGTGTGCTTATAATCACTGAAGAATTTCATGGATTCCCAACCGTTATTCTAATTCTCCTGGGTAATCAGGAAGTCGAACTATGATCTCGAAGCTCGTCGTATCTACGAGTTCTCTTCCTTTCTGCGAAGAGAACAAGAACTAAGATCTTTGAGCAGATGAGAGTCGCAGGCACACCCGGAAAAAAAACCGCACATAATGGTTGCAACTATGGTCCTGACGTGTGGAACGTGCCTGAACTCATTGAGGTAGATGCCTGGTGTCGCTTTGAGTTAAATCGCGATCAGCAGAGTCGGCTTACCTTGCCAGGTTCCAAGATTCAATTCTCCGCTGGTGATAGGAAGGGAGATGGACGATCCAATTAAAGATGCTTTTGTATGGCTCACACTTGAAAGTTCTCATCAGGCGTAAAACTGGACGTCTGGTGCTTACGAGTCGCTGGCAAGATCACTATCAAGAATTTGAGGAAAAGGAAAGAAACGAACTCAGGGCCTTCGTCTGTGTGTAACCAAGGAAAGTCCTCAGGAACGATTCTGTCGAGAGCCATGTCCATGTCTGTGCTAGTCAGCGACTTTTCACAACGATATGATACATGATACCGCGTCGGACATCTGTGAGGGCGTTATTTCAACAATGAACATGGACTCCACCTACCTCTGTCATAGTTCTCGTTCACAGTCAGCGCACACGACGTATGTTTTCTGAAAGCGATCAATGGTGATCGACAGACCGGAAAGCGTATACATGAAAAGGAACAACATTCCAGCCTGCCTGTCATTCAAGTTTTCACATCTATGCTCCAAGGCCAAGACTCGCCTCAACGTTTTGCAGGCCGTCGCGAATGTTGGCCACAACTTCTTCGGTTATCAGATGGCAGCCTTTTGCACGTCGAGCTAGAGAGAACGTCTTTTGCCAAACCATGAGGTACAGATCAGCCAAAATTGATCATTGTTATCTACAACAATATTATTTTTATCTAGCTCCCCGTTCAACGCCTCCCCTGTTGCCTGGTACATTGCGATTCCGACAATGATTGGCATAGTGTCCCTTTTCGCCACACTGTCGCAGAGGTGTCAGACGCAAATTCACGAAGGAATGCTGCAACTCACTTTGAAGCAAAGAACATCATCCAAGTTTCTCCTAATAACAGGTGCAGCAGCACCCGTTGCACCGTTCTGAAGCATACGGTCGAAGTCTGCATACCGTCCGTAACCAGGAGGAGGTGGACCCAGGTCCCGGGATGAGGGCAGTTCAGGAGGATCATAAGCTCTTGCGGGAGGTAAACCCGGCTTGGGACTGTTAAAGATTTGAGAAAAGAGATGATAGGAACAAGAAGACTACTCACTGGCCCCGGGGACATTCTGAACCTAAGGGGCAAAAGCCTGTCAGGTACGATTGGCAGGCAACTCTACGTATATGCTTGCGAGGACAAGTGGGTCCTTAGACAAGATTTACCAGTAAAATGAGTGACAAGCAAAGTATCAACTTACCAAGTGCACAGAAACCGCGGTTATAGTCTGGACATTCTACTTTGCGTTCTTTGGGATGGGCATACAGGCACTCGTCGCCAGCTGAGCAATAGCCATATTTCGCAAACCACCAGCATTCCGGCATACGCCTGAGGTTGTATTCGTGCAGAAACTCACAAGCATCGCCTTTTTTGCAAAGGCCACGAAGCCAATGCTTACAGACAGTCGCAAGCCGTTCCCGTTCGCGAGGATGATTCGGAAGCTGACGCGGAGGCTGAAAATTGTGCAAAGAAGGTGTTGTATGGCGCAGGGGACAGTGCAATGGACCCAGTGGACAGCCCGCTGTTGTTAGTGCCAATCTGCAAATCTGATCATCTGCACGGACAAGTCAGTTGCCTCTCGAGCCGCAATGATTGATTTACCTTTGTCAAGCTTTATTCCGAGCTGTGCCTTTATGAAAGCCTCGGCTAGAAGGTTGTTCTGGTGGAACTGAGGGTCCACAATGTCCTTCAGCAACGATGGACCAGTCAGAGGCGTCGTCATGGTCACGAGACAAGCTTAGGTCTGTCAGGTGATCTCGTCTGTTTTCTGTCTGACTGTCGTGCACTTCCCTGTGGTTTCGCCGCGAGAATGCTCTCACTCGCTTTCCTCTCCTGGAATCAAAGCTTTTTAGCTTTAAACTTGGTCCCTCACATCCGTGGATCACCTGTGCCCACTGCAAGAAATTCTACCATAACATTTTTATCTACTTTCTCTGAACTTTGAAGGTGCTTCCAGGGGATTTGATTCGAATTTACGCCTTCGGGGATCCTATTCACGTTCCCAACTCGGCTTTCGCGGTCTCGGACTTATTAGAAGTGGCAACTATGTATTCGCAACTGTTCGTCGCGCCCGGTATCGTGGACCTCATTGGATGCGGGCTCGTTTACGTGATGTATCACGGCAGCTGGTGGAAGGTAAGTACGAGTAGAAGATACGAGATCAGACCTTGGGATCTGGGTCGGGACATTCTTTCTTGTGGCGCCACGGATTACTCACTTTCCTGTTGGTAGAGATGTTAAGTGCATCTGTCCGAGATCCATGCTTTGTTGCGCAGTCCTTCGGACGCATCGGTGACAAATTCAACTATTTCGCTCGCAGCAGAAACCCCACGGATTCCAGGGCTGCTGTAGCTGTGGTTCAAACCAACATTCGAGGATGCGGTCGAGCACTGCATAGCACCAGCAAGGTTGGAGTTTTTGATCCTAAGACTAATTCCCTTGATAGTTGTAGGATTATGCGCCATGGCTGAAGCATGTCTCCAGTTGGTTTTCTGGGCTTTTCAAGCGTCGCGTGCTAGGCTATCCTGCAATGTCCAATATCACTCAGTAAATGCCAAAGCAAGATTTTTCGGATCTAACATACCTACGCAGGTAACCAACCTGTGTCCTGATGCGTAGATCCCACAGCGACACCGTTGCCACCCTATCCTTATTATTGGGCATGTATCTACTTTTTGAAATTCAGAAAAAACAAAGGACTACAAACTATATCTCAGGGTATTATATCTTTACTGTAAGCCGGTGACAATTCTGCGACTTTCTTTTCTGCAGACGCGACAGTTGGACGAGTCCTCACCTCTGTCATACGTTGCTAGCATGCGTCCAGGACGCTGTATCCTGGGACACCTTACGGATAGTTGTGGCGTCACCTTTCTATGCACAAGATCACTGCATGTCTTCAGCCATAATATGGGTCCCAAGGTTTAGGTACACTTCCGCGCTGTTGAAGGCCCGTACCTTTTGTCGGACATCCTTTAAAATCCCGTTGAAGCCGAAGTGCTTGTTATTCAGACAGCAGATGACGGTGATCTATGAGAGGAGAACTTATGCCCCTTGGCAACCTATGTTCTCAGCACTCTAAACTCGTTTCACCACATTCCCATTAATGTCGCGTTACCACCGGCATCGTTGAGATTATTTATGGTTTGCCTGACCAGACTGGGCCATGAACTGACATCGGATGGTTGTTCTAATTCCACGAAATAGACGTCGCGAAAAGGAGTGCTCCGGATTGCGGGTCGACGGTCTATTCGGATGATATTGGCAGGCAATTTGTTTAGAAAGGTCCCCAGATTCAATGAATGATTCAAAGCTGGCAGCTGGAACGAAAACCGAACAAGGGCGTGTTTTGGATTCGAATTGACCACGCCATCCAAGCTATTTGAGACCACGAAGAAACGCGTATAATTCGCTATACAGTCGTTAGAGCTCCTCCTGATATTTAAGTAACACACCGTTTTCATCTTGAATTCCTTGGAATAAGATTTCTAGCTCAGGGAGGAAACTTGCGCAAAGCCGAGAACATATCGCGGCGGCAGATGACAAGGAATCGGAACCAGAGAGGGTTTCTGCAGCTGCAGCAGTTGACTTGGTTTTGTGCAAAGAGGCCGACGGGAAATTCTTGGCCAGAAAAGCACGGCATTGGCCTAACGCCTAGACATCGGTAAGATCGCGGACTCTTTCAAAAGTTTCGCTGACCTGTTCATGACTCATAATACAATCAACAGATTCCATCCGTACGCCTCGTCGAACAACGAGACAGTGTTGGATTTCCGATACGATCTCGCCAGTAACAAAGCAATCCCTACATCGCAAAGCATCGTAGGTCTCTGCTACGGCTCCAAAGGTTGTATTTTCCTGAGGCACAATGCCAAAATCAACTTGTGCGAGTGAATCCAGAACATCTTCAAGACGTCTATCCTGGTTCTCCAAAATGAGGAATAATGCCAGATACCTGTGATTGTTTGCTTTTCAACGTAATCGACGATGCCCTGAAAGTATTTCTTCGCTGCCTGGAAGGATGCATGGCAAGGTTACTGCCGGGCGAAAGTACGTACCTCATGCGAATATGTTCCCCTAGGTCCCAGAAAAGCGACTCGCATGGAAATCCGCTCACAGAACCAGATGACATAATACAACTCGAGAATAAATCTTAGAGATTAACTGTACAATACAATACATTCAGACAACAGATAAAAACTTAATCATACAAGGCAGTGGGGAAGGGTGGTGTATCCGAAGGTGTTGGTAGCACAGCGGGGACACCTGAAGGTGGACCTCCTGTACTAACAACGAGATCCTCAAGCATCTTAGCAAGTCGGAAAGCAAGAGGTACACGCTGACCAAACTTGGACAACGCAGACCTACATAATGCATTAGTTACGTGCCCATTCTTTTAGAGAGTTAACGCACTGAAGAAAATCAAGCTCCCCGCGAAGAGTAGAAATTTGTTCTTGGCTGTTTACTTCAATCGCCGCCTGCAGGAAACGCACAAGCACTCGTCCACCACAGAACCAACAAAACTGGTCAAACCTCAGAGGCTAACACTTTGCATAGGAAGAAAGGCATACCGAACAGAACGAATCAAGAAGAGAAATGTCAAAGCTAGTTGACCAAACACTATATATCAAATCGAGAATAGCCCTAGCTGAAGTCAGAATTTTCAGGGCTGAGATGCAACCTGATTTTCGGACGTCTGCATGAGGGTCATGCAAGACGATGTTTGCCCTGTGAAAAAGTCAAGGGCGGTCTTCAGGATTATGTGATACGCACACGTGTGCCATCAGAGATGCACTGTAGAGGTGATTATCCACTATGTTATTGTTTATTGGATTCCTTAGATGACTAGGAAAGGTGGAGAGGAAGGAAGAAACGACATGATCGAGCTCGATAAACGCCGGGGAACCTCGTGGATCAATCGGGTGCGAGCCACTTGGATAATTACCATTGAATGATACTGAACTGGTAACCGATTCATCACCAGCAAAATGCTTAGCCCTGAATCTCATATTGAACGTCTTCACATGAGCTTTGCATAATCAGACCGCGTGTAGATATATCGTGAGGAACCATACATATTAAGATAGTAGTCTTGATGTATAGAATGAACGAGTCGATTTGATTTTCGGGGTGCGTGAGAAGCAAATTTCTGGAATGAGCCCATTGGCGGTCGTGAGGAGTTACAAGAGTCTATCCGTAGGTTCAGCAGCGATTAAGGATATATTAGCAGGTCAAACCTACTCCTTGTTCAAACTGATCGCCCCGTACAGGCAGGAGCTGCGAGATGTCTTGATCATCAAGGCTAAGAGCCCACCCATTACTGCAACCATGTTGACGCTCCGTAGCATAGGCTAGCCAGAATGCATTTCGTCTTGTTTCATCTTCAATGACTGTCCTAGCAGGCGGCAAGATAGAGACCGGCCGAACAGACTTGGTAATTGAGTGAAATGGCGGACACATGTTGAGACCCAAAGGAACCGCCAGCCGCATTGAATGTGCCGAAGTCATAAATAACTGGAATGGGCTAGTCAGATTGTTGAAATGGATCAAGCGGACGCCACTCACCTCTACCCATCTATTTGTCAGTGGGATGAGGGGTCAGAGGCAGAAAAGTTGTAATTAGTTTGCACAAACTTTGAATGGGAGCAATAAAACCAAGACAATATGATGTTGGCTGTCAGACAATCAGCAGTAGACAGGCAGAGTAAGAATCATGTTACTTTGTAGTACTTGGAAGAGATCTTGGCCGAGATACTTCAGCTGCTCAGCCGTATCTCTAGCACACTTGGCTTGCTGCTCGGCGAATGAATCCGGCCTATCTTCTTTAATTCGATGTCTTTGAGAGAATATCTCCTCTGAATGAAAGCTCGACAACAGTGGCCACCATTTGACTGTTAACGCACCAGGATCTACTTTGCCATAATCGGGGAAAGGCGGTGAAGTGACTGCTGCTGTGTATAAGCTACCGACTGCACAAATTGCATGTAGCACGGGCGATGACGGAAATTTGGGATGACTAGGAGGTAAAGCAAGGGATGTCATGAAGCTAGTAAAGTGGAATAGCCGGTGGGCATGGTGGTGGTAAATGAAGAAAACTTCAACTCTGTGCGTCAAATACTTTAGAGCGAAAGATGCTAAATGTGTACCGGAAACATACAGATGACGAAGAAGCTCAGGTCCTGGTAAGTTAGGAGGCCAGTTTGGCCAGATCATATCCAAGCCAAAGGATGGAGCCATAAAAGTATCTTGGGAGGCAGTGTCGACACTCCCATTTGTGCCTTGGAATCCTTGAAGGGATAGTGCATTAGGACTGTTGGAACTGTCTCTGGAGACGTTAGCGAAATTGTGACCAGAGGAGGATGAGAGGGTTGGACTGTTGGAAGAATCTGCATCTCCGTTTGGTTCCTTGACGTTTGCTTGGCTATCTTTCTGGCGGAGCAATGCTTCGAGTTCATCTGGAGTTATGTAGGAAGAAAAACGAAAGGACAGTATCTACGCACTGATTCGACTTTCTAATTTTTCGTAACGATTTTTAGGACCGTCTGCCGCAGAAGCGCTGGTATCGGCAACTAGATAGAATGAGTGAATGTCGAGGGCGAGGCGATCATCCGTACTGTCGTCGAAGGTGCATTCTGGGGCTGCAGGTAATTGTGCACCGGGAGGAGCATGAGCTACTGCATGGGCATGCGAGCGAACACAGGTTGAGCAAGGTCTTTTGGCATCACTGTACGACTGTGAATGACGGCTTTGACTTCGAACATGATAGTATTAGTTACCACTTCTGCGATTGGTTTAAGAGGCAGTAATCAGCGCCAACAGCTCTGAAGACTCACCAGTTTTCTTCTTCGACACTGATCTTCGTCTCAGAGTCTGGTTGAGGCAAGAGGCATGCGACATACCTGATGACAAGCCTTCGTTCTATCGTCAGCTTCGAGACGACGCTAAGAGACGAGTACTTACTTGGTTACGCTTGAGAACATTAGGATGACCGCCGTTCACTGTAGACTGCTTATTAGAGCTATGAGCAGCAGAATTTGCAGCGGCTTTGGGCATCCCGAAGCAAGGCCGGTTAGGGTTGGGTGATCGTTGGCAATGTTTAGTCAGCAGTAGTTATACACTCGTGTGGCTACGATGAAGGTATATATTCCGAAATCCTAAAGAGCATAGTAGAAAAAATATGAGACCTGCATTTAGATATAAAATAATGAGGATGATTTTTAAGTTGGTGTGAGTTTTCCGTTGGATTGTAAAGAATCGGTAATATTACTGACAGAAATCTGGACGTTGTCCGTGATGGCTTTGGCGGCCGCGGCCCATACCATACCGAAAAAGCTGTCTGTGATCGAAGAATCGTCGACAATCAGAGGAGCAACAGCACTATCCGCCCATTGTACTGGATGACTGATATCTGAGAGGGACCAAACACGAAACGCCTCTCCTTGGTTGGAGCCGAAGAACAAGGCTCCAGAAGGCGACGTGTAAGATGAGACCGTTGAGGAAATGTCAGCGGGAAGAATAGAACCGAATACAGCGACCTCTAATGCAGGAATTTCCGAGAGATAACTCTCCGGAATTGATGTATTTGTGGGAGGAACAACGCTGGAGCCAAGAATGTATGCCACCACTGAAGTTGCGACAGTGACATTCATCGCTTGCAAATAATTGAGAACGACATGGTTGAGATGGTTTAGAGTGCCGTATTGCCTAGGGTTTGTGTCACTAACAGACAGATTCGTGAGATTGCTACTGGCGGGAAGTGCACTGAGGATTTCTCCAGAACGTATGACTGCACGAGGACCGACATCCCGGATAAGCGTAACTCCTTGTTTGGCAACACCTGTTCTGGAATCGATGAATGGGAGTCGAAGCCGCAAAACGTCAAGTATGCCATATACTGGGCGATCTGGATAGCATGATGAATCAAACTGGGAGGCAGGCGATAATGGCGAGAGCCCGAACACCGTGCCCTCGACACTATTGATCCGTTGGAACTCACTAGGGTCCAGACCCGGATAACAGGAAATTGGGGGTGGAAAAGGAGCCGAAGAGTTATAGAGTGTCGAAACTTGGGATGTACCATCAAACGGTATGAGAATGGGTGAAGCGGACAACGCAGAGAGAAAAACAGTCAGGTCTTGAGGCTGCTGCCCTAAAACGCTGGTCCAATACGTTCCGAGGGCATCCTGGCGTTGCGTAGAGGAGGCTAAGTTGGTTTAGATATAAAACGCTGAATCACATTCGATCTCTTACCCAGGGCATAGCTATACATACGGTCTAATGTGTTATGTGCTGTAGCCCCCACTCGGGAATTTTGCACGCTTGAAGGTTGTCCATTACTGACAAAGGATACGCTTTGCTGGGTGACAGTTTGCGAAGCAAAGTCAAAGGTAAATCCTGACGCAGACGTCGAGTATGTCAATAGAGGATCATCGATTGGACCATCCGAGTCAAGTTTTGACCAAGGGGCATTAATGACAAAGTTTTGCAGCGATGAATTTGTGTCTTGAGATTGAACAAGATTCCAAAGCAATGCCGCTTGGGCCCATGCTGTCCGGTTAGGGTAATTTGCCGCAAGGAGGCCAGGAGCAACATCAATTAGAAGGGACTGAGAGGCACAATTGCTGTTTGGTACGGAACCCTGTGCAGTCCAAATTGCAACATAAACTGCATTGTCGGAATAATTGGTAGTGAAGAGGTTGTTAACAGTAGGCACGAGTTGGACAATGTTTTGAGCCAACCCGTCACATTGTCCAGATATGGAGGAAGTACACGCGCATGTGGCATCTGTCGAAGTCAGCAAAAAGAAGATATCGGCATCCAAAAGTCCTCACCCATATTGCAAGCTGCACCAGTGAAATTACCGGAGCACTTGATTGACGTTTGAGCCTTGCGACTCAGAGTCGCACCGACTGCAGCACCAACGGCTGCTAGACACACGACAATCAGGATAGAGATGATAATGACTACATTTCTTTTCTTTGGTATTTGAGAAGTAAACACTAGTCGATTTCCATTGGCAGGGCCTTTGAGTTTTGGGGTGTCCGGTGCGATCCAGGCCAAGGGCGATGAAGTGGCCGGTGTGGACCTCCTGCGCCAATATTCATCATCTCTAGAGTCGTAATCCTTGATGGCGGATGCGACTCCTTCGTCCTTCAGCAGATTTATACTCTGGTAGTATGTGCTGAGGCTTCTGTGGGGGTGGTAACCTTTTTCAAGCATTCCATTCAAAGTGCCTGCTCGTTCCATGAGCAAAGGTAGCGGCAAAGACTCTTCTGCTATGCGATACTGTACCTCATCGGCGATGGGTATATGAGGTATTACGGGAACAGGAGGTAAAGGCTTGACTTTACGACGCGCAAACATACGGCTTAATGAGTGGCTAGTCGAGGAGACTTTGGAGACGAAGGAAGGGACGAAACTTTTGATCGAATGAATGGATTGTCGAATTTCTGGAGAATGAGGTTGAGAACTGGGATCGCGCAGAAAATGGATTTGTGACCCCGACGATGGTAAAGCAGGACTGAATGGTAAAGAGCAGGGTTCAATCTCATATTCACCTGCAGCCAACCTTGCTTCGTTAGACTCGCTAGCGATTCTGCTGGGTTGTAATGATTGGGGGACAGCATCAGCAGCCTCTGTTGGTGAGATTTCACCGCTGATACCGGCTATGCTACGGTAGCTCGCCGGAGCTACCCCGACGACACCTGACCCTTGTAGTCTCGCCCTCGATGCCGAGCGAACAATCATATAATTGTCATGGTTAGAGTAAAGAGTATCTGAATCTGATGTTTCCTGCTGACTGAATACAGGGATCGCAGTGAAAGAACTGGGAGGGGGTCGAACGGAGCGGGGTGCATGATCGACACGAGAAACCGGAGGATAGGTCAATTCTGAAGCTTCGCTAGCAAAAGAGTTGCGGCGAGTGTCACCTGTTTCTCTAAGAAGACTTGTGATGAAGGATGTGGACAGCAGACGATCCTCTGTCGCGTCTACATCGATACTTGACGCACCTTCGTGCCAGTCATGAGGAGATAAGGTTCTGGAATACAGAGAAGACGGCTGGGGAGAAGATTGAGACCTTGCCGAGATGGCCGATATATTTGAAGGGCCTGCTTTCGGTTGTTTGCGTTTGGGGACGAGAGGTGAAACTGCACTTCGTTGTGGATGTGAAGTGTTGCTACTCGGAAACATCCTGTCAGTTGGTGTGTTGGGAGTGCTGACCGGGGGAGTAGGAAAAAGAGAGATGCTGATAGCACTCTCTGCAATGTAGGAATCGAGAGAATTCCTTGGCGGACGAGTCGACCCTGACGGGTCGCGGACAGACATAATGTTCGCTGCGAAACGTCAGTGAGAACCAGGGCCAACGAGAACGAATGAGGTCGTCGCCGATTTCACCGCAGCGATGAGTTTGACACCGCTATCAGCAGAACTGGTAGTACATTGCAGTGTACAAGAGATGAGAAAACGTGACCTGAAGTTGATAGCCGTAAAAAAAGTTGCATGAAATGTGTACTTGACTCGAAAATCAAACAAATATACGCATAATCGTCATGAAAAGAAATAAATCTGTGTATTAGCAGCAGCAGCACTCTTCGTCCTTCTTCATACAATGACACATTTCGCCTTCTTGCCTCCCCTCTCACCCTTAGGAGGAGGGTTTACTGTCAAAATGAGTTTGGCAATGCATGCAATGGAACGCCACTCACAGACGGCACGAATTGCTTCATCGAAAACTGCCTTGAGCCCCTTCTGTGTGAGGGCAGAGCATTCTAGATATTTCACAGCTCCAATCTCCCTGCACATGTTAACGCCCTGCGTGTATTGGATGGGCGCCATGCGACTACATTCGATGCCATTAGTGAGATGAACGATAAACGAGCTGTCAAATCGCACCGGTCCTTCAGCTTGTTAATCGTCGCTGGATCCTCTCGCAGATCAAGTTTAGTACCGACAAGGACCGTTGATGTCTGAGGTGCATGGTGAGCTATCTCTGGATACCACTGTGGTTCTGAGTGAGTGATGTGCAATCTAACTTGTGGACCTCAAATAACCTTGGTTCTGACGTTTTCATAACTTGGTGGGCTGACAAGAGAAAAGCAAATCAAGAAAACGTCCGTCTGGGGGTATGAGAGTGGGCGAAGGCGGTCGTAATCTTCTTGCCCGGCAGTGTCCCAGAGACCCAGAGATATGGTTTTGCCGTCAACGATAACATTCGCTGAGTAGTTATCGAAGACTGGAAGATATCAGTCATGAGTTGGACGCCGATATTTGAAACACACCAGTTGGAATGTACTCTCCCTATCATAAAGTTCAGACATGGCAGTGCGCACAAGAAGCATATCTTACTGGGAAAGCGTTTGTTGTATATGATATGAGCAGGCACGTCTTGGTATAAGTAAATGAGCTTCATCAAACGTTTATTCAGTGCTCACCTTCCCAACAGCACCATCTCCCACAACTACGCCTAAAAAGCGTGAGTGGTCGAATATGAGTGCGAGAAGGCGACAGACATTTAATGGCCTGCATTGTGCTCGTTCACGATAGGTTGAGTCTTGGTTGTGAGGCTGTCAAGGGGGGTAAATAACGTGAAACGAAAACCGAAATCCCGGATAAAACTGGAGGCAGAAAAGCAGTCAGAGATGACAGTGCAAGTCAAGGTGCGTGGCAACCTGTATGCGCAAGCGATACGAGCTCACAGTTGCAATTGCACAAGAACTGATGGATCTCCTCTCACGTGCTTGTAATCCAAAGGTTTCATCGAAACAATCAACATATACAGAGCGACTATAATAACATACTACGGTAGAACAAGTAAAACATTCAAAGCGTGTGAGAAGACTCGGTTATTTTCCTTTTCTTGCAAGGAGGAATTGATTCGGGATATCCGAGCTCATCCTCATCAAAAAGCGCTGCGTCTTCAACTCTATCAGAGAACAATGTCAGCACTTGAGTATCGACCTCGTCATTTCTCAACCTAAATGGCCGAAGAAGGTTGATTTGCGGAGAAGGTGGTTCAATTTGCAACTCCTGACATGTGGCTTCCCATTGGATAACTGGATCAGGAGGCTGTGGAGATGATAACCGTGACGATCCCTCCTTAAACTGAAACCGTTCAGAAAGGAGGGGGAATGTATCTGCCTTTGCGAGTAACATGGGTCTTCGTTTCGGCAAGCTTTCCGGTGTTTCGAAACACTTGATATGTTTGCTGAACGGTGTCCCAAGAGGAGTTGGACTGTCAAGAAGTCCTGAAACTGTGGGGCTAGGCATCTCTCCTAGCATGCTCAATGAGAGATCGCGTTGTCGTGAATGCAGGGGATGTGTTGGGCTTGGATATCGCCACGGTTGCTCTGAAGGTAGACTGGGCAGTGAATGACGAAACGATGGTGTCGCAGATGGGTCGTATGGCGAATCAGGAACAATAGGTATCAAAGAGACTGGTACGGATGAAGAAGAATCGACGTCGGGCGGGATCACAAATTGGGGAGTCGCAGGAGGAGTGGGCGGCGTTAGAGATCTGTCTGATAACGGCTGGGGAGTATCAACGTCAGAAGACTCTCCCGCCGAAGCAGACGCAGGTTTGAAAGATCTGCGTCGCTTACGAACAAGCTCAGTCGAGCGAAATTTAAATTTAGAGGAAGTACTGCGAACATCGGTTTGTGGCGCAATTTCAAGACTGACAATGCTCTCGTGGGCATTCTCAGCCTCGTTTGGTTGGCGATTCTCCTCTGTATGGAATCATCAGAAAAATACCGGTGGTAAGGAATAACAATCACTTGTGGATGCGCGACCACGAGGGCGTTCACTGGTGTCACGGCGATTAGACATTGCGATTTTATGTTTTTCAAATACATGTCTTCGCCACATGCTTTTTGCGTTGACACCAGCATAGGTTCTCCTGCAAAATGTGCACCTTAGTCTTGGTTCTTCGCCTTCGGGCCAGTTGTCTGATCCGCGTTCTTTGAGGGCTCTCTTCTTTGCTGGACACCAGCCCCGCGGAGGCTCCAAATAAGGAGGATATGGGATTGCATTTGGGTTAGATGAATCGGGACTGATGAAATCGTCGGGGTCAAGGAACCAGTCTGGATTTTCCGTTAACAGAGTGAAATTCAGGCCCCCGAGGTGAAGATGGGCATTTGGAAATGTTGTGAAGGGAGGATGAATGAAGACGATGTTTGGATCTTTTGGCGAAGGGTCCATTCCTGGAAGCTGAACGCCAATCGAGTCGATGATGCGCTGAGGGTTTGTGTTTCTGGTAGACTGAGACTGAGCAGGTTTGTTTCGAATATTGGAGGAATCGCTGCGGCCATAGGGACGCGGCTTGAATGAGGTGGCAGCGTCGGTGAAAAAGTCGTCGGGCGTTGAGCCTGGAGGATTCGGGTCTTCCATGGCTAGAAAAAATGAATAGCAATTTCGAGGAGACGGAGACACGAACAGATAGGCTGTGAATAGCGTTTATATGCAAGAAGTGCTAATTACAAGACAAGTCAACAAACAAGTAACACCAAACAAACGCGTCGGTCACGTTGGCGTTTCACTGTCTCATTTTATAATTAGGGTCACAACGGTACCTCATGATCAAAATCGTGCCTAGATCACCCGAATGAGTGTCCTGATTGCTATCAATGTGGGTGGGAGTACTTCGATGGCGACGACAATGAGGAAGCTTGAAAGCTTGATATTTAGAAAGATTACATAAAGTGCACGAGATGCATCACATCTTGTCGTCCTTATAATGGCCACTTCCATCCGGAGCCGCATTTATCAGAGACTGTGGACTGTTGCAAGCCAGCGGAATAGGAACTTTCTCGTTGGTATTGGGCTCGTGCTGATTGTCGTGCTGCTGTGGACGAGCTCCAGTTTTGTAATACAAGTAAGCTCGACGCCGATGCAAATATCCCACTGTTTCATTCATTTGCAGGATTTGTTCGAAGGGGGATATGCGAAGCCTTTCCTGCAGGCGACTTGTTCTTCACTCCTGACTTTCTTTTGACGAATAGTGCAGTGTCACTTATCTGAATACCGCCGCGTTTTCGCTCTACCTGGTACCATTCTTTCTACGCGAGTGGTGGACTAGAAAATCGCGTGAGCCCATAGCGTTTCCAATCTGATATCTTCTAAGCACTCAAGCAGAAGACTACGAATCCATAGTGAATGACGAACCAGTACGTCCACCATTAATGAATATTGGGTCCTTATCTATCGTACAGACTGTGCATGCTTCGTCTACTGATCTCCCTCCGCTAACAAGGCAAGAGACAATCAAGCTCGCCTCTGTGTTCTGCTTTTTCTGGTAGTGTCAATCAGCCTCTAACAAGTCAACCTCAAAGAGCTTGCAGGTTTATCGCGAACTGGAGTATAAATCTGGCGCTTGGTCTGTCAAGCAGCTGCATTGATTTTCCTCCCCTGAGTTTCTGCAGATTATACAAGTGTAGCAAGTTCTACAATCCTTTCCAGCACGAGCGGTAAGGATTTGTATTCAAGGTTGCCGGGATATTCAACTATTCGATAGGTTTTTTCACAATGATCGTTGGACGCATTTGTGGAGTAGAGCAACTTAACTCGTCGAAGATCGCAGCCGTATTCATGAGGTACGTATTATAAAATGTTGCAGTCTCGGGTTATTAAGCAGGTCTCAAGTTTCGCTGGTGTTATTATCGTCTCCCTCTCGGACTCTTCGAAAAATATACCGATGGCGGAGCCTCATCCATCCGCTAATCCACATAGGTTATTTGGGGATTGTGATTCAACTCCTGTATTTCTGGTTATCAACCGACATTTTTTTTCACAGCGCTCGCCCTCTTGTCTGCTATTTTCTACGCACTCTATTCCATACTGGTCAAAGTAAGAGTGAAGAAAGAGTCGAGAATCAACCTTCGCCTCTTTTTTGGCTATGTCGGCCTTTTCAACGTCCTATTTTGCTGGCCGATAGGAGTACTACTTCATTTAGTGGGTTTAGAACAATTCCAGCTCCCATCAACATCAAAGCAAATTGCCGCTTTATGTCTCACCGTATGTAACTTGTTTGCGTCTTTCCCCAAGCTTGACCCACTTTAGACATTTGTTACTTTCTCCAGCGACTACTTGTATGTGCTTGCCATGATGAAAACGACTCCTCTAGTGGTGACGTACGTTTAATACTGATTCTCTGGTCCGTATTGACTCTATAGCAGAGTTGGATTAAGTCTAACCATTCCACTGGCGGTTGTTGGGGATATCTTTTTAAATAAAGCCCCCACTCTTTCGGTAATCTCTGGCGCCCTGTTGGTGTGCGTCGGATTTGTAGTCATTGGGATAGGCGAAAGCAACACTTCAAACGTAGAGTAGACTTAAACCACCTCGCATGGACTCGCTTAACATTGTAGACGTTAACACCATGCATTCGTTACAGATATAATAAAAACGGATAAGATAAAGCGTAATGGATCATACCACCCAAACGATGGTCACTTCATTAAAGTCATGAGTTGGTCTCCTTACTAACCGACGTGCTCTTCACATCCTTCCAGAACGCATCCCATTTCACGGCCTCATTCCCTTCACCCTCCGCCATAGATACAGAGGGCATTTCGGACCGCAAATGCGAAAATGCGTCTTTCTGAGCGACCGCTATCCTGTCCAGAGCTTTGATAAGCGACGGTGTCGCGGGGACTGCACCAAGAGGTGGTGACATTGCCAAACTAGCATTCGTCGCCTGCGATCTGCCACTTGACGATACTTCGGTTTGTCTCTGTTGCTGCTTTTTCATGAAGCCCGGACTCCACTCCTTTTGTCGTTGCTTATGGTGACCTTCCTGTAGATGTCGCTTCGACAAGGTAACATCCTCTTCATAATCCGAGTAATCAGGAACTTCCCCCTCTCCAAGCCCTGCGGAAACACGTCTACTCTTCAGATCACCAAGTTCCTGGATCTCCTTCTCATAATCAACATCCAAAGCGTCCTTGTCTTTCGTCGATTTCATATCATCCTTATCATCACCAACCAAGGTTGGCGTTGTGGTGGTCGATGACAATGACGGACGTTGCTTAAGCCAAGGTCTATCAGGGGATTTCCAATCGTCGCCGACATCGCTATCTGAGCTCGAGGACAAGTCACCATTTTGTAAAGGTCTGAACTTGACACATTCGCGATTGCGCTTCGGCCGACGAGCGTGGAACCGTGCGTGTCCGCCCTTCTTAGTATGTCCCTTCATCAAGAAAGCGGGGGTACGGCGAAAGCTACTTTCATCGTCGTCATCCATCGTAGGACTGCTGGGGTATGGAGGTAGTTTGATATCGTGGTCGCTCGGAGGGAACATGATGTCTCTAGATGGGCTATTGGTTTTGGAACCTTGTAATACTCGCTTCCAGAATGGTATAAATGGTTCATAAGTTCCTGAACGGTCGGGAAGATTGGTGGTGTAGTTGGCGAGGTAACTGTCCCATTTCTGGGCGAGACTTTAGTTACAGGCGGAATAAGGAAGCGATGTTACCTCGTCAGGACATTCTCCAAAGGTCCGTTTCAAGAACCAGTCACAAACAATGCCAGTGGACAGAAGGAGGAAGAAAGCAGCGCTAAGACCTTTTTCCTGACTCGTGCCCCAGTCAAGACCATCCTGAACCCAATAGCGTTCCCATACATTTGCCCATGGAGGTATCCCGGCAAGAAGTGCAATGGAAACAACAAGTCCCGCTGCGCCAGTCGATGATGTCGCAAATCTCAAAGCGGAGTGCTGGAATCGGTCGAGCGGTAGCAGCGTCATAACAGTCAAAATGGGAATCATAACAGCGGTTAACACGATTCTTGACAGTAACGATGGGTGTATCATCACCGAAAGTGACAATGCGAAGAGTGTTCTGCCCTGCGGGTAAGTGTTCTGCATATCAAAACCCAGTAAACCTTACCCTCCACTTAGTCCCGCAAAAGAGAGAGCGACGTATTTCCATCGGCCACTCAGTACCGTTGTGACGATGGCCGATAGCAGCCATACAGCAAGGAAAGCTTTACTACTGAGAGGCTTAGAAGTGGATACTGCAGGGACCAAGAGAGAAAGAAATGTGGACAGATGAACTGGATATGCGTTATTGTAAATGGCAGAGTAGATGTCGGAAACATACCACCAAATGCATAACCGACGGCCAAGCCGCCAACACCGCCTTCAAGTGTGAAACTGACCTTCCTGGCGTGCTTGAAAGCCCCCGGTAGGGCATCATAGTTCGGTGCAAATGAACGAGTACGATCGAGTATAAGAAATGTGCCAGCAAATGTGAGGACCACCGACAGTAAGAGCAAGGGAATAGAATAAGCGAGGAGATAAGAGGTCGATGGCAACAGAGATGTTAGCGGGAATTCATCACCGGCGTTTGTTGTGCTCATTCTGTCGGCGGTCAAGCGGTAGTTTGTCTGTGTTTGGCAATCCTCGTTATGGTCGGTTACTTTCTTGGCGTTTGTAAACACTCACATAGTAGAGATAGCCCAAGACTGAGACCAAACGGCGTAAAAGCAAAAGAGATTTGATTGAAAGCACGTCTTTGTTCAGGTCCTCTATGATGACAAATGATTGACAAGTGCAGCAGACTTGCAGTTGGCCCGCTCGCGGCATTCCAAGTCCCACAACCGTCGGGTGAAACGGAAAGAACGCGAGCAATTGAACCTCAATGACATGCAGGCAGTCATAGCTACTCTTGCAGAAGCTCCTGCCGACTCCGCTGCCAACCCAGATGGACGAGTCGGTAGAAGCAAGTCTCTTCCACTTTCAAAATCCCAGAGAAGACGTGTGCTGTCCGTAATGAGTTCATCCTTCACCGCTGTGTTGACCGACATCAATTGCAGGCAATTAGAAAGTCTGCGGCAGCCTTTGATTCTAACCAATCCACAGTTTTCTGCAAACCCTTTCCAGACCATACGCACCCACGCACAGAACACCTTACTCACTCACCAGAAGCTATCCGGAGCGTGAACAGGGTATATTATGTCGTAGTCGTCAATTACAGATGAAATCCCATTACCTTGTACACCAGAAAACACAGACAGTCTAATCATCTTCTCCATTCCCACTCATGCCCGCACTCCAGACCGTACTACCACTACCACTCCCTCCCGCACTTCTACGACTTCTGCGACCTTGTGCTCGCGGAGCAATTTCTGTGAACCCGCCAGCCGAGCCACGAGAAATTTCTGCGCTCAGAACTCGTTCATGAGCATCCAGTGCTGCTAGTGAGTTTTCTGCTTCGGCATGCTCAAGTGCTTCCTGAGTAAGCGACCCCAATCCTTTGCTGTGCACAGACGATAGAGAAGAAGTCTCGGAATTGTCTGCAGAGGACTTGACGCCGAAGAATGAGAAACGGCGATTGGAACTAGCGGATGGAGTAGGTCCCGGTGATGATGCTGATTTTTGCATGATTATAGGAGACGGTGGCGCAGGCTGAATGCCCATTAGTTTCATTGTGGCATTAAGTCGTTCTCTTTCTCGCCGATCTTCTTCGTCTTCTTGATTATCCAATTTCCTTGCACCACCTAAAGTAGACACTCCGGGCCTTAGTGTCAAAGGACGCAGATTGGGTTCTGTTTTTTTTTCAGTGTTAAAGATCGAGAAACCTTTCCAATCGAAGGAAAGTGACCGGCGTTGTGTCTTGATGCTAGATGAATTCCCAAGTTGCGGTGTCGCTGAGAGAGGGGTTCGTGTGTCACCGTTGGACGGTGCTCGGTTGACTGTAACAGACTGCGGACGTGCCTTTGCAGGTGGCTTGGTAGCTGTTACAGTAGACGGGGTGCTTGGTTCTTTTTCATAATCGGCGGCTAGCACATGCTCAAAGCCCTCCTGCGCGATGATACGATCGATGATCTTAGAAGCATAGAGTGACAATGCCTTATTCGCGTCTTTGAGGACCTTTACCTCCGACCTGAGGGCATCAAGATCTGTATTTGACTCGGCCGGCTTCTTGTGCAAATCCTTCCTAGGTCGTTTAGCTTTGCTCATGCCAGAGCCATCTTGCTCATCGATGTTATGAGCAAGAATGTCCTTGTTTTCTGCACGACCTAGCTCTGCTGCAAGGTCAAGACCGGGACCAGTGATCGGGAGGTCGGCAAGAGATTCGCCCCTTGGTGCACCGCTGACGGAGGCTCCTCGTTTACGCCTCTGACGACTGCGGGAAGAGTTGGAATCAGTGTCGCGTGGTTCAAGGCTTCGCCGTAGCTCCTGATCCAGGCTATCTTCCTCGTCGACTCGGTCCAAAGTATTTCGACCGGTACTGCGAACACTACCAGCCTCGGCCAAGTCATCGTCTATGACTTCATCCTCATCTTCATCGCTAGTGCTTCCTACTTGCTTCATCACGTTGAATTGACCGCTCAGTGTTTTCTCTCGAAGCAGAATCATATAGCTCTCGTTCTCTTCCTGCAATTCACGGTTCACCCTCTTCAGGTCAACTAGTTGACTCTGTAGGAGAACGAGGGTACTTTGCAGTGAAGAGTATGAAGTAGCCAAAGTAGAGAGTTCGAGTTTGAGGGCAGTCATCTCTGCGGGTTCGGTTTCTGGATCATCGAGATCCTGCTTCGGGGCGACGGCCGGCGGGGCTTGCTCCTCGGTATCAGTTTCAAACTCATCCTCTTCTATAGAAGATTGAAAAGGGACTGGAGGCGGCTGTTTGCGGGCCTGTGATAGGGACTGTATTTTAGATTTGAGGTGCTCCTCATTGTGATAGAAGACCTGACGCTCCGCTTCAAACGATGTTGTCTGTGATGAATATGAGAAATAAAGCCACCCGAGTGAGCTTTGGACTTACTTGCTCGTTGTATCTGCGCTGAAGGTCTCGTCTCTCCTTTTCGAGTTCGCGCACCTGATCTCTGAGCTTCTCTGAAATATCTATGCGCTGAGCCAGCTCCAACTCGCTTCTGCTCTGTTCTGCATACATGTCATTGAGTCGTGCTTCAGCTGTGTTGAGGGCCGAGGAAAGATTGTCGTTTTCAGTCGTCAGCTCTGTGATGGTCTGCTCTTTGTTCTGGAGCTGGACTAAAAGCTACACAAGTCAAACACGAGCCGAACAGGAAAACTCGGTAGTATACCTGCTCCTGGCGTTCTGTTTCTGCATCATTAACCTGTGCAGTCTTCAATGAAGTGCGCCGAGCTGCTGCTGAATTGAGAGAGGATGAGGTCCTAGGAGACGCAGAGCGAGCGGTCGCCCCGCGCGTGATGCTCGATGGCCGTATCTTGGGTGGACTGCGGGGACCTGCTGAGGTGGCCATCTACTCTTGTGCCAGACAAGTTTCTATGCGGACACGTGAGATGCTCGACCTGGCGGGTGAATCTCTGCAGAGTGTTCGTTTGTTTTATAGTTTGTGCTGAAACTCAATAACTTCTTGTTAGCTGCTATCACAAGTCTATTCAACGAGGTCTCCCTCCTTTCTGTCATTCAGGCGTGGTGATCTTGTGCACATCCACGGCCAACCTGCATCCGGAAAGGCTCATCTTGTCTATGCACTGCTTATAACCTGCATAACACCTTCACATGCAAACGGATGGGCTATGGCTGCATTTGTTTTTGACACAGATGCTTCGTTTGATCTCTTCAGATTTACGAAACTGCTTGGCACTCATCTGAAACGCGCCTTGCCTTTAGAGAACACAGACGCTTTAACAGTGCAATCCTTGAAAAATCTGCACATCTTTCGACCAACTTCCGCGTCTCAGTTAGTTGCAGGTCTCCTCCACCTTCCGGTATATCATACGAGACATCTTTCCAATACCCCCATTGGAATGATTGCAATCGACTACGCATTTTGCTGGCCTGATCGGTTCAGAGCACAGCTGGCCAGCACTTCTCCGCAAGATCCTGTCAGTTCTACTCCGTTTCCTCCCGTCTTGACCGCTTTACAACAGCTGCGGCTTGCGGTATCACCGCTGACAATCTTTATGAACTGGGATCTCAGCGCCAGCACCGGTCGAACCCAAGCATTGAATAGGAAGGATGACAGTGCAATCCATCATGTCACTCTTTTGTCCGAACCAGTCCAAAAGTTGGTTCCTGTCGAGAACCTGGATGGTACAGAGATTAACAGACTCGTGGCCCGATTCAAAGGGGTGATACATGGCCCGTCACCAGCCTCTTTTACCCTCTGCGTTGACGTTGATAATATATCTGTCACATAACAGCCATCAAGTGGCTATTCGTTTTGGACAGATATTGTGATGGTGATGATTCGGTATTAAATAATTGTAGAAATACACTGTTGCGTGAGTAACAAGAATGTTGTACAGTAATTAAACAAGATTAAAGTACCAGAACGAATGGAATAATTTAGATCAACATGAATCACTGGTTGGCAATCAAGATGAGTATATCGAGTCAAGTTGCAATTTGAATGACTCTTCAACTGCCTTCCGGCGTATATTACCCTTGGTGGCAGTGCGAGGAAGAGTTCCAGGGGCAACGATTATGATGAACTTTGTAGATGTGATGCGCTCATGCAGATACCGTCGGAGATGGAACTGCCTCGTCCGACGGACGATATCTTTTTTGAGCTTTTCATGATCCATATCACTCGCAGTCTCAATAAACATGACTGGAGATGGACGACCAGACCCAACAACAACACATTCTGAGATGAGACCACCGCACATGGCTCGTGCATTATCTTCGATGGCTCTGTTTTTTTAAAAAACTAAGTCATTGATCGGGACAGAAATCGAGAAGACTAACTTTGTATCGCACCGCAGACTGTTTTCAGATTTGATCCAATCATCATCTCTGCCGCGGAATATGTAGGTGCCAGAGCATGGAGCAGTTTCTTGGAAGAGGTCGCCGGTATGGAAATGGCCATCAGACGCTCTCAGAGACTGATCAGGACAGTCTGGAGAGTCTGAAAGTACGACGAGCTCCAGCATTCTAGCGGTAGATTGATGACCTGTCTCTGGTTGGGTGGACTCTATTGGCATAAATGCATAGGAGGTATCGTCCAGGGGGCATAGTAAAGAAGAGCCATCGACGGATGTCAATGTAGCACCACACTCTGTGCTACCGAAGAGGTTTCTTAAACGAATGTTGTTCCTATAGGCAAATTCCTCCTCTTCTCTTGGGAGAGCCATGCCGCTATATAAAACCTCATCGAGGCTGGCCAGGAGGGATAAGATCTTTGGATCTTGTCTGGCTTGGCGAACTCGGACAGCGAGGAAAGCGGCAAATTGATTTAAACGATTGAGGTTGCACCGTTGAATCATTTCAATAAACTCTGTGACAGAGAATGCGATTGTTGTAGGTTGGATGGTACAGGCACCATGGTGAAGAGCACCCAGCAGCACTAAGAAGGGTTAGTCAAGTCAGGTAAATGAGTTAAATGAGAACGTACTGAATGAAGACCCGATATGAAGGACGGAACCCCTGAGAATAGTGAGATTAAGATTGAAAGTGGAGATAGAACTTACATCCAGGTAGTAACATCCCGGCGATGCGGGTTCCGAGGCTTCATGATCTGGGCAGACTTTATGATGGCCGACTGGAGCCAGCGATAACTGCAAGGGACAAGCTTTGGGCTGCCTGACGTTGAACCACTTGTATGGAAGACAAATGCGGGATCGTCCAATGAAACGGAAGGCATTGGTGGGAGGGGTAGAAGGGCTCCATCTGCCTCGGTGACACGGCCTGCGAGATATGAAGGTACGGGACACTGGGTATCAAGAATGGACTCGAAAGAAGCATCGTAAATGAGAGCCTTGGCGTTGGCTTTGTGCAAGAGCTCAAAGATGACCTCCGGATTAGGCAGACGGAGACTAAAAAGCTGGGGGACATAACCGGCTCTTGAGACACCATAGATCTGAAGGAGGTCAAGGTATGTGTAGCCTCCCAACCTAGGAACGAGTCAGGAATGTCGCGTTTTTTTTTAAAAAAAAAAACCTACCAAATACCGACTACTGATGATGGAGGGACATTGTCTGCGAGGAGTAGACGCGACCAGTGACGAGCGTAGAGCTCGACGTCACGAAGAAACTGCGTATACGTGATGTCGTGCCAGTCAGATAGCTGGCCGTTGGTGTCGAGAACGGGGAGCTTGAAAACAGGGTCATCAGGATACTTGGCAGCAGCACTCTGGAGTAGTGCAAGATGGGAAGGGGACATGGGAGGAGACTCGGGGAATATGGATGATAGGGCGGATCAGTATACATACTGTACCTTTATAGAGAGATACAGTACGAGTCGAGTCAAAATACGATGCGGTAAGGACTCGAATAGCCTTTGGTTTATGAAACAACATCTGTCTGTCATGACGCGGAAATGCAAGAGTCCGAGAGCCGGGTTGATGCCGGAAGCTAATTATGTTTTCAGAATGTCGATGCAAGCACTGATCGACGCGATGAGATCTTGTCGAGGTGAAAGGAAACTTTATGAATTGGTGCGGCGGGATTCTGCGATGGTTGCGGATATTTCCAGCGGGCGAAATGTTGTGCGCATTGTTCAGGCAGTGCCCGCATTGAAGGTGCTCCGAGTTGTGCGGCTCGCCCATAAGCTGGGCGTAAAACTGCCCAGTGCAGCCTATGAAAATGCAGCGTACAGCCTTGCAATGGCGAAGCACTGGAATCTCGTACTCCATGCCGTGGCTAGCGCAGAAAGAAAAACGACCAGGCTCCTCAATTGGCGGATTCAAGCCTTATTTCGTATGCAAGTATACGCACCACTGACTCGCTTTCTTGATGAGTTTCCGTCGCACAAATGTAGGCCAAATAGGCAGACATTCCATCTGCTCATCGTGGCCGCTCTGCGAAACCACAATCTCGCACTCGCACGTTCGCTGTTGGCCAAGATGGATGAAGCTGGTTTCCCTCCAGATGCGTCCACACATTCCCTCATTACGCTTAACTACCGTGATTTTGGTTGGAGCCCCGATGTGCAGCACTACGCTTTGCAGAATCTCGGCGACATCGGTAGACGCGCGACCGCTGTCCTCAACGCTCTCATAAAATTACGAATAGACGCTGGTGATCTCTCAAAGGCTTTAGACCTTCTTTCGTTCTTCGACGAGTCCAGTGCGGCACCAATACTCGCCGCATTTTCTAGGCAGCAGCAGCATACCGACTCGGTGTTGCCCAATGCATCTACCTACGCCATTTTCATCAATCACGCCCCAAACTTGCCAACTGCGCTCCATCTCCTCGACAAAATGATCGATATGGGCATACAGCCAACAGTAGGCACCATCGTTGCACTGATCAACGTCTACTTTGCAGCAGGAGCAGGTACAACAGCCGTACGTTTGGTTGCCCAAATGTCTGATCGGCAGGAAATGTTCGTCCCTCTTATACCTGATAGCCATCATAGTCCGCCCCTGCCTCTTGTGACTGCAGGCTTCAAAGCTGGTCATCCTGTATTCAATGCGCTTCTCAAGGGTGCTCTCCAAGTACATGGTCTCTCAGCCACAACACACATCCTGCGTATAATGCATGCAAACAATGTGCTGCCCGATGCAACCACCCTCTATATCCTCATTTCCCATCTCAGCAAAGCGGAACGCGCTCCTCCTGCAACTTTATTCCGTCTTCTCAGCGCCCTCTCCTCTCCTGCAGTGCGCCCTGGTGTTCGCCATCTCCATACAATCCTCAGCGCTGTTGTTCGTCATGAGCAGTATCTCAAGTTCGGCATTGGTTGGAACACGTCCGCCGCACCGCTCTCAAGGACACGCTCGTTCACAGCTCAGCTGCCTACCCTACAGTCTGACAAACTCTCAGGCACTTCAGATAACCTAGGTCCCATGGCAGGTATCCATCTCTCCCGCAAGTCCTCTTACGGTAGCCGGCGAATCATACAATCTTTATCCCAACGCAACGTCCGGAGTGACGGTCCTATGTTTGCCTTGAGAATCAAGCGTGATGCTGTTTTGCACAACGACATGCCCACGGCCAAAGACGTTTTCAAAATGCTTCTTGTCCGAGGCATCCAAGCTAATGAATACCATTTCAGTGCCTTGATGCATGGTTTTGCTAGCGCAGGCAATCTCCATGCAGCTACAGGTGTTCTGACATCTGCCATTCAAGCAGGTGTTAAACCCAACGCGATCATGTCCACCATACTAATCGTCGGTTATGCTCGCCAAGGCAAACCAGAAGATGCTGTAAAAGTTTTTCAGCACATGGTCGCCACCAACATTCGTCCTGACATTCCTTCTATCGACGCTTTGGCAAGTGCCTTCTTTGCTGTTGGAGCCTATGCCACAGCAAGACGCTGTCTCATCACAATGTGGCCTTATATCCAACCTTTTCCCGAAGACTATCGTAATCTGTCTTTGAAGGATCTTGTCCAACGTTTTCGTCTCATGCATGCAAAGCAGACAGGTTACCGCTCTTTATCTAAAGAACAAAAAACAGCCCTTTACCGAGGCCTCGCAACCGTGGTCAGGAGATATAAAGGCACCCGTTCAAAAAGAAGGTTTTGTATCTAGTTTACTATTTACAATAGACGTCGTGCATCCAAAAGCCTCAGAGCATCCCGAACGCCTGCAGCTTGAACTTGACGTACTCGTTCCTGTCCACATTTCAAAAGAATTTCCTGAGGTATAAGTTTTGGTCGCTCATGAGGATCTGCCAGTAGCACAGAATCTGATTCAGGACAACCGGAACCCTCGGGAGCAGGAGACAAGGTCACCCTTGGTCCCGTACACTTTGATCTATCAGCAACAACGTCGGCCAAAAGAGCCAAATCCGCAAACGAGACATTCGGATGGGCCTTCAATTGTTGCCATGCATCGTTGGTCGGAATCATGTCCGCTTCTTCAGCGCCGCAGGACGAACCCTGTCTTGCAATAGACGGTCTTAAGCTGGGACAATCTGCACAGCGCTCTTGTATAGACACGGAGCGATTGATCGCTTCACAGAAGCCCTATAAAAACGGTGTCAGTTTGGACTGTGTAGGTTCGCCTGGGTTGAACTAACCTGTCCGAAAAAATCATTCACACAAGCTTCACAGTTGCTAGGGTCACCAGAGCAGCTACTCGACTCAGATACCGGCCAAAAGGTGCTGCGTGTATTATTCGATCTACGACGAAGCGAAACCGCGGGTTGGTATGCAGGCAAGTTGTCTAAGATGGACACAACATCATCATTGCTCTTCTCAAGAATCTCAAATCTGAGACCTGGAGTATCTGCGGCATTCTGAAAGGCAACTTGTCTGCAAACACAATGTGTCTCTGCGGTACACAGGCCGCAATTAAAAGACGAAAAAATGTCCGTCTCGTAGCTGGATGTGCTTGGCATCTCGAAAGGTGCAGGCTCTGACGGGAATGGCTCTAACTGGATTGGAGAAAAAGGCTCAGAGACATCCGAAGCTGATGATGAGGAGATTACGGAGGGAGGCGATGGCGATGTAGAAAGTAGTTTCTGTTTCTTGACCGAACGCGAAGATGTTGAGTCGTCCCTCCATCGTTTCCTGTCGGTCTCGAGTTGCTGTGTCATTTCAGCAATCTTATCCTTGAGACATACATTCTCGGCACGAAGAAGCTCGTTTTCATCCTTCAAGCGCTTCGCTACCCTTTGAAGGGCAACGTTTTGCTCGATTTCGCGTGTTTCATAAGCACAGATACGAGCTTGTAGTTCCTTTAAACCCGTCAGATATATGATATATGGTTTGGAACACTGACTTTGAGCTGGGATTGCTTTCTCTCGCGGAAGGCACGCTGAGCCGCCCTGTAAAGAGTTGAATGGCTACATGCACGAAAGACGCGTATAACCTATTTTGGACTTGTCTACCGCCGACATCGACCTAGATTGAAAGTTGGGTAGGAACGCGATAATTGGTGGCACTGACATCTTCATTTGCTTTGGGAGGATCTTTCTTAGGCTTTCTGCCTGCCTTGGCCTTTGGAGGAATGGTCCATTCCTTGGATGCTGCAACAAACATTGAAACAATCAGCTAGACATCGTACTGTGGAGCTGCATACGAGTTGCCCAAAGGTTAGCGGCAGCAGGAGATTCCATCCAGGAGCGTATGAAAAGGTTATTAGAAAGTTTCAAATGTCAGACCATTTATCTGATAAGATATTCGTAATCATCGTGAGCACTTTCTTCTAAACAAAGACCTGACTAAGTATGCTATGACACTTGGGGCCGACCATTGTGCTAATGACCACAGAACAGCTTTGCACTAATCTGCTATCTCTTCCTCTACTTGCTCAATAACTTCATCGATCCAAACTTCGATTTCTTCTTTATCTTCTTCTCCATCCTCTTCAGACTTGCTTACACGTATCTCGGCCATCTCTCTCTTGCACCGTGATCTCCATGCATTCCATTCATCTACCAAGCGTCGGCGGTGAGCAATCTGCTCAGCACTGTCAGCTGCATCTTCAGCTGCATCTTCTTCGTCGAATTTCTGGCTATATTTTTTGAGATTCTTACGAATTTGCCGCTGCTCCTCTTTTGACAGCAATGTCCGGGGTCGTGGTCGCCATATGAACTGTTTAAACCGGTCCTGAATATGTTTTTCGAGTTCTTGGCCTTTAAAGTCCCATATGGCATAGCCGTTTTCGAGCTAAACATTCATCAAATTCCAATCCGCAGCCCAGAATGTATACTTACCGTATGCTGCCAAGCGCTGGCACTCGTCGCCAAGTAGCGTCCGCTGGGATCCCATTCTACATCTGTGACCCCGTAGTGATCAGCCGTTCCGAGAAGCTGGATTCCACTACCCCAATCGTCCTTCGCAACCTGCCCTTCCCGTTTGGTAGCATCATCAAGGATGTTGAAATCCAGATCCCAGAACTCTAGTTCTGATTTGGTGGAGGACCCTACGGTAGCCAGCACAGCGTGCCTACCACGAGGAGACCATCGGATAGCATTGCTTGTACGGGATGGCAAGGTACCTGCAAGGTTAAGGGACACAACATTCCGAGAGTTTACATTGCTTACGAAGAAGCTTAAAGTCATTTTTGCCGTGATCTAGTTGATAGAAGCTGACATCCGTTTTGATTGTTACACCAGGACCTGGATTGACAAGATTCGGGTCGTTAGATGACACAATAGCAAACCGCTCTCCCTTTGGTTCCCATGAGAAATCCAAAACCGTGTCTATTTTGTGTGAGAAGACATGCTTAAGAGTCAAGACACAAACCTTTAAGTTCCACAACCTCAACCGGATAATCTTTTTCACGTACCCGGAATATTTCCAAGTTACAGAAGATAGATTTTTTTGTTTTGGTATGCCGATCTACCTTAACGCAAAGAAAATCTCCTTGATTTTGCCAATACAGTTTACACTGGAACCCGTCAGCCCAAGGAAAAAAAAATCTATAGGTGTACCTCAGTGACGTTAAACAGATTCTTCTGCCTTAGAATGGTCCTGCTCGGGAAACTGAGCAGTGTGACTCGTGCCGGTTGGTTCGCTACTTCTGGGGTCCAGTATGCGAGCATGTTTTCTCGAGCCTTCTTGCCACTTTTGCCGCCGGATCCGTTTACAGTCGGTGTGTCTTCTTCCCTATCCTTGTCGCCAAGAGGGCACCACTCAAAATCGACAACACCCTCTATCTTCAAACTCTTCTTGCCATGAAGATACATGCTAGGAAGCTCATGAACGCTGATCATTTGTCCTGGGGTAATTCGAGCGACAAATTTGTCATCGGGACTCCATTTCAGCGCAGGCCATTGCATCTGCTTTTTAGACGCAGAGCCCTCACTATCGTGAAGTGTCGAGAAAGTCCGGAGGAGATGCCCAGACTTGATATCCCATACGGCGATGTTATTGCCTTCATCCGCAGGCGAGAGATATTGAGGCCCTTGGGGTGCTCCCTCAGGTATGCTTATAGGCTCGTTGGACCATGTAACCAAATATTGTTCGCACGGTGAAAAGTCTATAAGCTTGACGAAAGGATGCGCAAATCGTTGTTGAGGTTTCCAAGAAGCCCCTCCCCACAACCGGACCCCTTGACGGTGAAGTGTGGCCATATAGGTGCCAAGAGGTGACCACGCCACATACAAGAACTCTTTACAATCCTACCAGATCATGGGATCCTAACCGACATAAATAAGAATTGGACGCACAGGTTTGTCGGCCAATTCGCATTGTGAGGATTTGCCATGCCAATGTATTTCAACCTCTTCACTTCGATACGTGACATATTGATCACGGCCTTGGGGATCTGCAAGCCAAGACCGAAGATGTTCCTTATACAAAAAATGAAGAGGAAATAATCTGAATAGGTAAGACGCATACGCGAGGAATGTATTCTTCGATGGAAGGTTCTTGATAAGTTTCATCCCAGGAGGCGTACCGGTCAATATCTGAGAAACGGTTTATCTTGAACATATGTTTAGCGTCAAACTCGTGCTTGTCCATGATAGCTAGAGCCGCAGTAGCCTCTTCCGGAGATCTGAATTCTATGAACGCAAAGCTGTTCAGGTGTTAGCAGAAGATAATGGAGGACGGTTTATGGACCCGTTGCTTTTCCCCGAGCCATCGAATGGAATGAAGATGTCATCATTCTTTATTGGTGCACCTTTTTTCGTGCTACACAGGATGAATATGATTTCAAACAGAAATTTGAGACTTGCAAGTCTTTCGCGATTTTTGTGACGAGTTTTGTCAGTTTTGAGCTGTCTATGGCTGGGACACCGTCGACGACCAAGGTGTTGTCGAGGTTGTCGTCAAATTCGACTTGATACCTGCAGAGAGTCAGCTGTCACAACAGAGAGCAGATGGAAGTGAACTTTGCTTCGATATCTGAGTAGTCGAGAGACATACTAGAAGGCTGCACGTGCCACCATTTTTCATGCTTCAATGTGCGCGACGCCATATTTGTTACCGCAGCGTACAGACTCGCTGTTTAATCAGATATAGGCCATCATCCAGACTGGTGCCAAAGCCTAAGTTTTTTCCAAAGCACATCCTTGATTTTACAAAGGTCCAGGACTATCTCGACCATATTGACTCCACACGCAACACTGTAACGATTGCAGACATTGAACGCAGGCGTCCTGCACGTCATTCGACTCCTGGAACACCCCAATATGCACAGGAATACAGGAATCTACTTGATACTCTTGTGCTTTCTTTTAGCGTCAAGCAGCTGAAGGAGTTCGTGCGACTCTATGGCTTAGACCGTCCCAAGGAGAAAGGAAAACAGTACTATGCCATGACTATCATGGAAAAGCAATGGAATTGGCCGTCTCTCTCTATAATTGAACAGCGGCAACGCGATTGGACAGAACTGTCCTCTCAAAGTAAATATGCGGCACTCATTCATCTGGTGTTCACAAACGTTCACAGCCTTTCCTTTGGATGTTCGTCAATCATTCTTGATTCTGGGGAAAGGTAACCCGCTTCAGTTTCTGCCAACTGACTAAAAGCTGTTCAAGACGGAGCGGATCTCCTCGACTTGTCAATGAAATATAAGGTTCACATAACCTTCTCCGCCCACCCGATGTCCTTGAAAGTAGAGGGCCTTCTGGGATCTATCAAGCAGTTGGAAGAATATATGTCAGCCTTCAAGCAGGTAGTGCTAGTCTGAACTCTGCGACACTCTGTGACAGCTCCAGCAGGATATTTCTGAGGAACAAATCACCTTGCCTACCCTCTCCTCCATTCGACCGGATCTTCTGCAGCGTATATCCCGCCTCACCGGTGCATTCTTAGAAGATCTTGGTGAAGGCCTTGTAAGTAGCCTACGAATCTTAATTAAGCGTGGACCCAATTTGGCCCTGGAAAGGTTCGGATATTTTTTAAAGCAAGTGACCGTCGAGCATTTGAGCTCGCCAGGCGGTTAGTAATTCGTGCCTCATGTCATGTATTTTTCCATTGTCTGTCTAGCACACTGCCTTACCTACTATTAGGAACCAGACGAGAAAGCGGTCTTTGCCTATATCCCGCTTGGTGTAGCAACTTCCAGCCCAGTTCCATTGTTCATGTTTCCTCATAATTATTCCCTTTACCCGTTCTTATCGACACGACCTCTACCCTGGACAGTCAGTGCTGGGGGTACATTTAGGGTTCGACATGTTGGAGAATGGTATTCATTCGCCGGCAGCGAAAACGTAGACAAGACCGGTGGCCTTGCGCACGGCAAAGGTCGTGTGCTGAACCTGTCGGAGTATGATGTGTCTTTGTCTGTCTTCTTGCCCTGATCTCCACCCAGAGAGACATGTGATATAAAAGGTCTTTTAGAACAGACGATGTCTGCAAATGGGCGGGAGATCTCTGATGTAACAGCATCGTGAGGCGTTGTCTGTACCTCAATCTCTGCTGACTAGTGAAGATTTGGACATGCTTTAATAGTTGCGCCGCCCTCCACGAGGCCGTCAATTGTGCCGCCTCTTAAGGGGCATTGGCCACTATCTTCCATCATGAAATGGATAAAAGAACATTCAGTGAGGAACATATTTGCACCAAGGTGACTCATACTTTGATTTCAGAATTCCACTCATCTTAACCCCAGTTTGCCTGTCGCCCTCCTTGATTCTGCCCCAAAACAGCAGCGACTGCTGCATAGATTGATTTATCGTGCCGTGCCACCAGACCAGCATGCCACACAGCCACGATCTGAGCTGCATCCTGCTGAAATATTATGTTCTGAGCTGATCCTTTCCTCTTCCGACTCTGATCACGCTGTCGAAAGTGCCCAGTTTACCTCGGGACTCCCTGAACAGTCCGGCCTTTCCTCGCCCTCTCAGTTTTGGACTGGATTGCAAACTAATCTGTGTCTGATGCTGCCTGACCGGTTTGTTCAACCTCGCTCTTTTTTTCATGTCCAGTTAATAATATTGCTACCTAGCCCGATGGACATTCATTTTATCGCCACTGATCGCGCATCCATTCCCCAAAACGAAATGCCTGATGAGTTGACAAGATATTTTGGCGAACTGCATTCCTAGTATGCGTGTGAAATGATTCAGGAAGATATTGACGGTTCTCCAGTTTACATTACACCGAACCTAAAGTCCAACAACCAGAGACACCTTTACTGCTTTCCTTTCGAGATAAGGTATATATACTAGATTCGAGCTCTAGTGTGAGACAAAACATTGATTCCATCTCGTGGGGTCCATCTCGTTCAACAAGGGCAATCAGTGAAAGTATCCTTGACTTAGAGGGGAATCAAAAGTCGATGATTTGCAAGGTATGGCCATGCAGCGTCAGTTCCACCTCGAACTCAGTCATTATCAGGTCCGTTGCAACAATATCAAGTCTGAAGAGGACTGGAAATTGTTTTTCGAAAGCTGTGATTATCTGTCTACGGCCACCAGTTCTATATCGTGATTAGATTCAGTCGAAATTTTATTCTAGTGGCTATCTCTTTTTCCTGGCTGATTCCTTCCGCTTTTTTGCCCGCACCTGATGTACACGTCAGGCAACGATGCTTAATGTGAAGAGAAGTGCGTACCTCCTTCTTCATTCTTGGATCAACCATCAGGTAGTGTCCTTTCACGCCTTTTGGTCGGCCTTTCAGACCTTTATAAACCCCTTTCGCAACAACAACTTTGACTTCCTTTTTCTTTTTTCGTGAGGACATGCCCTTGCGCAGCAATTTTTCAATCTGCTGCGCCTTTTCTCGTTCTGACAGGTCTGCAGTGGCATTTACACCTTCAGCTTTCTTCATGGCCTTCTCCAGACGTTGTGCAGCCTTGAACTTCTTCCTAGCCTTGGCTTCGGCGACCTTCTTGATAGGCCGTGCGTCGAGAGCGCGTTGCTTCGCTCGAAGAGCAGTCACTGCTTCCTTTGTTATAGGAATATTGGGTTTGTAGTGTTTGGATTCGTCATCCAAGAACCAAGATGGTAGACCGTCTCTGGCATTTAGAGAATAACGATTAAAACCGTCGTTGATGAGTTGTGTGCGGGTTTTTTCTCGATTGACGAGTTGCTGAGCNATAGTGACTGTTTCTGCGTTTGTGAGGCCTACAGCTATGAAAAGGATATGAGACTACATTTTAGTAATGGATAGACCCACAGTTTATCCTTGCCTGACTTGTGTCATCCTGAACATCCCATGTTTGCGGTTCATCCGATAATGAGGGTTCAATTGCGTCGTCTGAGGACTAGTCTCAAGTGTCAGAGATCGTGTGCTTGCCAAAAGAAATCTCACATCGTGATCAGTTTCATCCTGTCCATCAACATCCATGACTTTATCGCTATCAGGATCAATGTCATCAACGAGGTCCATATCTGCGAAAATATCTTGACTGAACCAAATTTTGGTCTGGCTGGTAGTCGCAGTGTTGGCTTGGCGGGATAGACTGACTCGTGCCCGTTTGGACGACCTGTCCTCGTGGGGATGGGCACGCTTCATACCAATGGATACCTCTTCATCTTCACCGCTAGATGAAGTGTCATCGGCCTCCTTTGCCATCTCCATTTTAGCCCAGCCTCCTTCGATTTCACTCTCATCACTTTCGCCTTCACTGGCTTGTGTCCGAATGCCATGCCACTCTTCTCGTTCAATATTTCTCTTTCGAGCCTCTTTGACTTTGAATTTGGCATCTCGCTCCCGCAATCTGCCTTGGTAGGCGTCATAGAGACCGTCCAACTCTGCTTCGAGCCCCCTCATCCTCTCACCCTCGTCGTCATCAGGGTCAAGGTTATCAGGTTCCTTGGGATTATCTGGAGTGTCGTCACTGTCTGAATCGGTGCTGCCAGCAAGCAACTTTGCTCGGCCTCCATGTTTAAGTAGGGTATGTGCAGAATCAACACCGAAAACATCCTCTTGCCCCATGGACAAAGAAGAATCGTGCTGCTCCAACCCAATGTCAAGAGGAGCAGTCATTTGAAGTTGCATACGCTGGAGCATGCGTGTTCTGAGCTCATTGGCGCGTCGGCGCTCTCGCTTCAAACGTGCTGTCGCCTCTGCATTTAAACGTTCAAGCTGTAAGTCATAAGCACAAGACTGCCAGTAAGAGTTGATAGATACCTCTTCTTGTATCTGATGTTCATCATCCATTCCGTCTGTGACTTGGACTGTTTCTGTAAGCTCCTCGATTAATGTATTCTCTACGTCAAGCCCAAGCTAGAAGACAATGAAGATCTAATTTCTGTTTGATGTGGTACCTACCTCTTCACGAAGCGCCAACCTCCATTTGATAAGAGTCTTAAAGTCACCCTTGCCCAGAACTTTGAGGTCATTGCAGTTAGCTTTCACATCGTCTGTTGTTATCCCCAAAGCCAACCATCTGCAGAAGATTAATAACTTGATGGTGGGGCTAGCAAGCTACTGACTGTTTCTCTTCGTCCGTGGAAAATGTGAGTTTGTTGACAGCGCCAAGGACACTGATAGGGTCTGGCGATCTGATAAAGTCTGACACTGGGGTAGCCTTGAAAAGAGTGTAGTCCCCATCAGCGTATCCATCCCGTTTTCGTCTTAACTTGCTAGGCTGGAAGACATTGGCATGGACATTGTTCAGTGAGGCTCCTTTATCAATGCCATCTGAGATAGAAGCAGAAAGATCTTTGAAGACATGCTTAGGATCCAAAAACTTAGGATCAACGACTTTGGGAGCCAGGAAGTCACGACAAACGACGAATATCTCGGCAGAAACGTTTCTGGGGATTATGAGCCGAGTAGTCAGTGCTTGAGAGACCATGACAAACCTGGAAGATGGTGGTTTGGTAGCTTCTACTTTGGCGAAAAGTTGGTTAAACACCCAAATCAGGTTGTTGTAGTCTGCACTCCGAAACACTTTTGTGACAAAGGTTCCTCCTTTGATCAGGAACTCGACAGCAAGCTTCAAACTCATCAACACGAGTTCAGACTGGCTGTAAGCATCCTGAACCCAGGCAGTGCCGACATTTGGCGCACCATCGTGCAAGACAACGTCTGCCTTCCAATCTTTGAGCTCACTCCGGATAAAATTTTTGCATCGAGGAGTAGTAATATCAGCAGCAAAGGTAATAACACGAGGAATTGGCTTGATGGGAACAAGATCGACGCCTCTTGAGGTATTTGTGAAACTGAACAGGGATGTTTAGGATACTTGCCTAAAATTATGCTATTGACAGGCATTTGCTTGCTCGCTACCTGAAGCCATCCACCAGGGGCTGCACAGAGATCGATACAGCATTGTGAAGTCTCCAGGAAACCGTATTTTTTGTTTAGCTGGATGAGTTTGAATGCTGAACGAGCACGGTAGCCCTGTTCTCTTTAACAGAGATGAGTCCATGCAATGTTTCTAAGAGCAAAGCGCACTTGGCAAGCCTGTAATACTTATCAAGCCGTCCTTTACCTGTCTTCTTTTGCGACTTGGGCATAAAGGCAGCTAAGAAATTTGAACCACGTGATCAAGTTATCATCCGGCCAAGTCGCTCGTACCCAAACTCCCTCCGCATAGGTAAATTTGATGATATAGATAGTACATGCTATAAGAATACATCATTGCTCGAACGAGTGTGTGATTATGGGGATGAGCGGAGAGCTGCCGGGTGATATTTCACCTTCTCAAAGATCCTAAAGAGGCTGATGACCAGATTGATGCAGTACATCAGTAGGCCGACACCAACTAAACAAATTAAGGCTAATTGACTGTCGCAGAGCTTATCTCCTATACTGCCCTCAAAGTTTGGAAGGTTGGTCGGGGGACGCGGTAGTTGATTGTACCACGATATGCTGGACGGTGATGCACAAGGGACGAGTGAAGTGAAAAAGTTGTCGAAACAGAGGGAAAGAGCTGCCGACCAAGCACAGATGAATAAAACTTCGGAAAGAGTGTGGGTGAGCTTTGCAGATGTACGCCAGAGGCCAAGCGGACGACCAAAGTACTCAAGCTGCACCCATTAGTATTTTGAAACAGTACACTGGGAAGCTCACATAGACTGCAGCCATCACATGTACAAGGGTTAATGGTGCAAATATTATGACAAGAGTCCTGCAACAAGTGCATTGCGTCAATCAAATAGAGCAGTCTATGAGTGCATACGGTGAGCTTCCTACGACGCCCATGACGTTGTTTTGCTTTTCCCACTGTCGTATTCGAATAGCAACACCTAGAGCAGCAGTGGTAAAAGCAATATTGATAAAACGAAAGAGCTACAGGGATAGTGTCAAAACTTTGTATGATAAATGGAATAAGTGGACTTGCCAAAGGTACATATGTGTTGGTCAGCAAAAAGGTACGAAACTTCTTTCTTCGAGTCTGTGATTTACGAGCAGAAGAAGTCTCTTGTTCATCCACAGTATTCACGGCAAAGGATCCATCACGCCGACGCCTGGATGGACCCTGGGCTGCCATTCGTGCGGACCATGGGGTATCCCAGCCAGGCGTAGCATTGTGCGACAAAGTGAATGGCTGTTGCACAGGTGTTGGAAGAGTAATCGAAAGATTCCAGTCACGGAAGCCTGTTCTTTCAACTGTTTCGACATTACAATCTTTGCGATTCCCGTCTTTCATGAGATTTGAGGAGCCAAGCCAGGACAATGAGCGTTCCTTTCTCCGAGAACCGCTGTTCTGAGGATTTGGCTGGCCGTCTCTAGGTCTTGGCAGCGTGAATGCCCACCAACGACTGGGAGAGGCAGACTGGTAAGATGCAACATCAGAAAGTCTGGATTCAGTTCCGAAAGTTTCTAACGACACTGGTAGTTCTGTGGGTGAAGGGGGTTCGTCCTTTGCCCAAGCTGTAACGACATGAGCATAGGATGAAATTGAGATGAACGGATTACGAGGCGCAGTATTGATATGGCTTGCTGCTGGAAGATTGCTGCTTGATGTTGATAATGATGATGGGCGTTGAGGCATAAATTTCGACACCACCACCTTGACTCTGACTGCGGTGGCAAGTGTTGATGCACGTCACGCGCCACTCCGAGTCATGGACGATCTCCCTTCCCTCTCAGCCCGCGCAGTCGGTTCCAGGTTCGTGTCGTCAGATGACATTGAGGGTAAGCTTTAGTTCACCAGAAGCATTGTTTAATTTGTTCAGAGGCCAGGGCCAGACGCGAGGAGCAGTGGAAGGCCGCTTATGCTCGGCAAGTCGCAACTGAACTCTTAAAAAAAGTAACTACAGCTTCATTAGCCTAGGTCAGGAACCCCCCAAACAGCAAGAAGAATTTGCGTATGATGGCAGAAGTCTTGCAGAAGTGAGCAGCGGATCGTGTAGACTGACAAAAGTATTCACCTGAGCTGCTGTTGGCAACACTAGAAACTCGCGGCCAACAAAATTGCCAAGCAGGAGGAGTGGGAGGAAAAAAATAAACTAGGTCAGCTACTTGTCTACTTGAGGATTCATCGATTACTGAGCTTGTCGTTCAGCAAATCAATTCAGAGCTTTGGAGGAAGACGAAATCATGTTCTTGGACTCTGTGCGCGAACGACAGGAAGCGGCGGAGCGTCAAATCAAAGAGAGCGACGGCCAAGAAGTCCAAAGTTTTAAAGAGTAGTATCTTCTTTTTTTTTCATTTGCTCTGCTGATAATGAGCAGGGCCGTGGCAGCCCGCGTTCATACAGTTAGTCCGCCTACCATCTCGGAACGGCCCGCAGCTACCAAGAAAAAAGACAAGAAGACCCTCAAAGGTGTTGTGGTGAAGAAAAAGGCACTCAAGCCTGTGTCTCCAGACAAACCGGCCGAGAATAATACGGAGGAGAGAGATGCAAAGCGTCGAAAGGTATTGGAATCGTAGACTGTACACATGTTTTACATATCATCTTCCCAACGAGCTAGGTGTCGGAGTCCATCTGACGCGACTGAGATCTGTTTCTTTATTACCTCCTTGCCATCGCGCTCGACGCTCGGCATCTTCCACTCTTCTGGCTGCTAGTGCCCCCATTGTTGTCCGGTCAAGCAGTCGCTTCGCAGCAGGTGTCAAATTGCCCAATGTTTCTGATTTTCTGGGTGTCCAAGTAGGAGGACCCATCGATCCTTTGCGAATTTTTTTACTGGGTGTCAATCCAAATAACTCTGCCTTGGCACGAAGACTCTTCGATGCGTTGTTTGAGAGCTTGTGTGATAGCTGCTCACGTACTGAAGGTTCGCTTATTCGGAATGGAATACTCGAACCAACAGGGTCATCCGAGCGAGATAGTATTCGTGGAGTTGCATTCAGTGTACCCCACGTCATGAGCTGCTTAACAGCAGCCGGTCCAAGTTGGTCAGGTGTAGGCGACGGTAGATTGGGAATCAGTGAGGAATTGTCGGTGGTCGGTGACCGTGGTTTATCTATCGAAGGATCAGTCAGAGTCGCGTTACGCTGCTGACTTACATCGAGTTCCACTAATAGCAGCATCGATTCGACTACGGGTAGGACTCGGAGGTTCTGATACAGCACTAGACGGCCCATGCTCTTGCTCTGGGAGACGAGTGTTCGCATGAGTGATAGCTTTCGTTTCACCCTTTGTTGTTGC